>WBNO01014620.1:0-104502 GCA_013400575.1 Peucedramus taeniatus | reverse complement strand
CCCCGCGCCCCGCCGCGGACATGGGGCCGTCCGAGGAAGGGGGACACCGCCGGGGCATGGCCATGGCGGCGGCGGGCGACGAGGAGGAGGAGGCGGCGGCGGCGACCAACCCGGGCGCCATGCACCACCAGCGGGTGCTGATCAACATCTCGGGGCTGCGCTTCGAGACGCAGCTGGGCACCCTCAACCAGTTACCCGACACGCTGCTGGGCGACCCCGACAAGCGCATTCGCTACTTCGACCCGCTCCGCAACGAGTACTTCTTCGACCGCAACCGGCCCAGCTTCGACGGCATCCTCTACTTCTACCAGTCCGGGGGAAAGCTCCGCCGGCCCGTCAATGTCTCCATCGACGTCTTCGCCGACGAGATCCGCTTCTACCAGCTGGGTGAGGAGGCCATGGAGCGCTTCCGGGAGGACGAGGGCTTCATCAAAGAGGAGGAGAAGCCCCTGCCCCGCAATGAGTTCCAGCGCCAGGTCTGGCTCATCTTTGAGTATCCCGAGAGCTCCAGCTCAGCCCGGGCCATCGCCATCGTCTCCGTGCTGGTCATCCTCATCTCCATCATCACCTTCTGCCTGGAGACCCTGCCCGAGTTCAGGGACGAGAGGGAGATGCCCGTACCCTTGCCCCCACAGGGTGGAGGTTTGAATGGCACGCCCGGGGACTCCCCACCCATGCAGCCACCCAGTAGCCTGGCTGACCCCTTCTTCATCATCGAGACCACCTGTGTGATCTGGTTCACTTTCGAGCTCCTCGTGCGCTTCTTCGCCTGCCCCAGCAAGCCCGAGTTCTCCCGCAACATCATGAACATCATCGACATCGTGGCCATCATCCCCTACTTCATCACCCTGGGCACCGAGCTGGCCCACGAGCAGCAGCAGCCCGGGGCTGGCAGTATCAATGGGGGTGGGGGCCAGCAGCAAGCCATGTCCCTGGCCATCCTCAGAGTCATCCGCCTGGTCAGAGTCTTCAGGATCTTCAAGCTCTCCAGGCACTCCAAGGGGCTGCAGATCTTGGGACAGACTTTGAAAGCCAGCATGAGGGAGCTGGGCCTCCTCATCTTCTTCCTCTTCATCGGGGTGATCCTCTTCTCCAGCGCTGTCTACTTTGCTGAGGCCGATGACCCCGAATCTCATTTCTCCAGCATCCCTGATGCGTTCTGGTGGGCTGTGGTAACCATGACTACTGTGGGCTATGGGGACATGAGACCTGTCACTGTGGGGGGCAAGATTGTGGGCTCCTTGTGTGCCATCGCTGGTGTGCTCACCATTGCCCTCCCTGTCCCTGTCATCGTGTCCAACTTCAACTACTTCTACCACCGAGAGACTGACCACGAAGAGCAGGCTATCCTCAAAGATGAACACAGTAGTGCTCAGGGCAGCACTGCAGGGGGAGAAGTGAAGAGAAGACCCAGTAAAAACTCTCTGAACAAATCTGTTGTGCACTTGGAAAACAGTGAGGAGTTCAACAATGGCACCAGCTCCTTAGAGAAAGCCAATATCAAAGCGAAAAGTAACGTAGATCTCAGAAAATCCCTCTATGCTCTCTGTCTGGACACCAATAGGGAAACAGACCTGTGAGGAGAGGAGACAGAGTTCAGAGGGGCAGAAGGATTTTCTGGTATCACAAACTTGCTACTATAATTATTCTTTTAGTACCAATTAGTTTTTTAAGTCAGGCTGTATTTTATAAATTGATCACTGTCCTGAGCAGTCCTCCAGGAATACATGTTTTTATGTTCTTTTTCCATGACACAAAGGGTCACCTATTTTTAAAATAGACTAAGAATAAGCTACACTCCATGATGCAGGAGCTGGTAAATGATGACAGTGAAAAATCTAATTTGTAGAAACTTATTTTAGCAAATGATCATTGGTTTTGAATGGGCAATTTGTAACCAATTCAGTTGCTCCGAGTTTAGTGTAAAGAATTGGGGGGATGTGTGTGTGGAGAATGAATGATTTGGGATGGGAGGGGGGAGGTTGAGGGGTTTTGTACTGTAGTTTCAAATTCAAATTATTCAAATATATTTTGTATCTGTATGACTGTATTTATGGTTGAAAGGAGATTTCTTATTCCTGTGAAATACGATATCATTAAAGCACTAGGAACATTAGCAAATCAGCACTTTCTGAGTTTTCCACTAGTGATCAGTACAGATCTGGTTATCTTGTATGTGAAGTGAATTTGGTGCTTTGAACCCTAGAGAATCTGTTGTCATTGACATGTTAGTTGTGAGCCTTAAATTATTAAATATTGTAGATATACTTCTTTATAAATAATTTTATTAGTTACCTTCCTGTTTCAGAATTTCTAAGTAATTCAGTCATGTGCTTACTGGCCCCACTCAAAAAAGTATGTGCAGCTTTTTTTTTTTTTTTTTTGTGGTTTTGCAGTTTTATACCTTTGTTATATTTTTGAGAACTAAAGGAAAAAAAGACACTGTGCTGTTACTGGTTTCAATCCAGTGCACAACGGATCTTAAGTGATCAAAACAGATTTTCAAGTGCACAACAGATCAAAAACATGAGGGAGTGGATAGGCACAATGAGGAAGTAGAATATTGAGTGCAATATCTGCAAAACTGTTTTCGTGGTACGCTCCAGATTCTTTGTGTGTGTGTGTCAGTCTCCTTTATGTATGCACACACCATTTGTGTACACGGTTCTCTGGTTTTAGTTCTCTCAGACTGGGAGTGGATGGCACTTCAGGAGTCGAACGTGGTGTGCTGTGCTGCTTCAGCAACCAGCGTGGGGCTTTTCTCCTGGACACGGATGGAAAGCACCATCTTTTCATCAAAACACACCCCTGGTTTCTTTTATTTCCAAACAAAACTTTCTCGGCACTGTGGATTTTACAGATGAGGTGTTGTTGAGAGACAAGTGACACATTACCTTCATCAGGATCACAGCTAACTCTGAAGACCTACACAAAGTTGCTCCTTTAGCTCAAAGAGCTTTCTTACAATTTCTCTCTCCAAGGACATCTGTTTCCCCCTCCAACTTCTGTTTTATTGCTGAAGGATGTTCCATGCCTTTCCCACATCCTGTGGCACAGCCAGAGTAGCAGAGAAGAGAAGGCTTGATTGTCAACATCACTCAAGGTTTGTTTCTAACAAATTTTCTAATATAAATAAGCGCTCAGTTTGGGTTATAATTCATTCAAATACCTCATCTGTGTCCTGAGATAAATTGAGATCAGCTTTGCAGAGCAGCGCTCTGACATTCTCTCCCCCAGACACAAATGCTGCTTTTCCTGTCCCTGACCGTGCTCTTTATTGATAATGCCCAAATGCATGATGATTTTTTCCTTCCTAGTCAGTAAAATAACTGCCAAACAAGTCATGCTTTTCATGAACAGAGTGCTCAGCCCAAAACCCAGGGCTGAGAGGAAGGAATTTGAATCTCATAATGGAGAACAGCATCTTTCACATCAATTTTAGAATTTTAGACGTTGGTTTCTTGGTTGGTTTGCTTGTTTATTTAGATATGGAATGAGTGTATATGTGCTGAGGAGCTGCCTGAAACAAGAGTGACAGGAAAAGTGCCCAGTGCAGCTGCACTGCAGACTCGGGGAGATCTCCAGTTTGCTTTGGTGGGAGTTGCTGCACCAGGGGGAAGTGCAGAATCAGCTCTTTGGTGAGGCTGAGTCTCAGATGAAACAAAGAAGTGGTGTCACTCTGCTGCACATGCTGAGACCTGGGTCATTGATGGACTTAGAGTAAGGCTTTTTGCTCAGACAAGTGCTTTGCTTTGCTCTTGGTGATCACATCCATCTGACTTGCCTGAATAAGCACCAAACAACTGCAGTGAGTCTTTCAGGATGAAGTTTTGTGGTGGTCTTTCTGGAGCTACTACCCCCACCTCCCTGACCACCAGAGTTTGGTCTCCCAACTGTGTGTTGTGTTGGATTGGGCTGTCAGCTCCTCAGAGCAGGGGCACTGTGTCCACACAGCCACTTGTTTGGAATCCTGTGTAAGGATTTTAGGGATCTGGATTACATCTCTGTAGTAAGTGCAGCAAGCTGATGTAGGTGAAAGCAGATCAGGGCCATGGGACATGGGTCAAGCTGATCTTGGTGACACAAAGGGAAGGCCTGGTCTTCCTCCCTCCTTTTTTACTTTTCTACTTCCCACCATGTGTCCTTTTGTTGCTTTCACTGAACTGGTTCTCTCCTTGTGGAAGTGCAAGTTCAAGTGCTGCCTTTTATTCCTGGAGCTGCCTGAGCTCACTCATCTGACAAGAAATTAAATTCAGCCTTCTGTTTGAATATGCTGTGTTTTTCCCTAACAAAACAACAGAACTTTCCAATAGAAAGAAAACAAATAATTCTCAAAGTATGGTTAAAAATATTTGCTTGTCTTGGGTTTCTAAACAGTTGTTAAGCACAGTTCAGGCAAATTTGGTATTGACACCTTTACAAATAAATACATAATTTCTACTGGGTTATAGGACAGAAAGGATTTGCTTTCTATTGAGAGATACTGCTGCCAAAAACTGAGTAATGTGACCAGGAACATGGTCAGAGCCCAGTTCAACAGAGCATTTAGCACAGACACATGCTTAAACCAACACAATTTTCAGCAGGTGTTTTAGATGCACTGGTCTTTATGATTTTGAGGTTTGAGATCATGAGTTGGACTTGGATGTTCTTAGTGGGTCCCTTCCAGCTCGGGGTATTCTTTGATTCTCTGATGGTTATTTAAACATGAATTATAAACTGGGCTGAAACCTTGTAGCCATGGGTTCCCCTTGGATTTTGGGGTAAATATGTGGGTGTGTGGTACAGTCACGTAATGTTCCGATGCAAATTTGTGCTGCAGGAGAGTGTGAGAGTAAGAGAGAACTGAATCCCTCCGAGAAGGCTCCTGGAAATGAGACTGGAAGTGAGACAGGAAGAGAGTTTTCTCTTCCAGGCCCATCAGAAGAAGGAAATACACCCTAACCACTACTGATTTTATGTTAGCTGACCTGCAGTGAACAACAAGCTGAATCAAATCTCTTTGCCATATCAAAGGCATCAAGATATCAGAACTTAATGAATAACAAATCATTGCAGACATCAAAAACCCCAAACAAACCCAGCCAAACAACAAACCAGCACTTTTTTGTAAACTTTTGGGTAGGAGCTGCAACAGAGAAGCTCCCTTACCCTACACATGCTGTAGTTAATAATGGCTTGTCCTCTCACGTGGGACACAGTACACTAAAATGTGTTCTGTGGGGTGCTGAAGTGAATGTTCATTTGGGTCACCAGTAATGTAAGGTTAGTTTGCTTAGCTTAGCCCCCAAGGGGCGTCCACATTTCCCTTTTATTTTTCCATTATCCTAAAAAAAGAATAAAACAGTACCAAGGAGTTATATAACACCATTCATCTCCCGGAGCTCTGGGAACAATTGCACCACGCTCTGTGTACAGGCAAGGTAAGGAAAAGGCTGTGGAAGGGAAGATCAAGCCTTACAAAGGGGGTCAGGGTTTGGAGAGGCACTAGTAGGAGTGGGCTTGGCCTGACTGAGAGGGCTAAAATGTGGATTTCAGGGAAGAGAGATTCCCCCTGTGGTGTCCTGCATGGCTCTGGGTGGCTCTGTGGGCAAGGACTCGATGCCAGCAGCTGTGTACCATGATCCATCTGGTGGGGTCACTGAACACAGAGGGGACTGAGTAGCATGAACAAAGACCTCTTTTGTGTGCTCTTTTCATTTGGGCTCTGTAAGGAGAACGTGGCACTCTTGCTGGCTGTTCCCTGGCCTCTCCAGCTTCAGACACTGCTGGTCTGGTGGCGATGGTGCTGAGCCATTCTCCAGGCACTGCCCTTCACCTCCCATTAGGGAGCAAAGCACATGCCAGAGCTCTCTCAGTGGGAGACACAGGTCTGGCACTTCTGAAAGAGCTCTTCTGAAACCTATCCCAGAATCACTGAGGTTGGAAAAGACCTCAAAGGTCAGTAAGTCCAACCTGTGACCGATCACCACTTTGTCAACTGAACCAGAGCACTGACTGTCACGTCCAGTTGCTTCTTGAACGCCTTTGAGGATGGTGACTCCACCACCTCCCTGGGCAGCTCCTTCCAATGCCTGACAACCTTTTCTGTGAAGAAACTCTTCTTCCTGGTCAGTGTTAGTGAAGCTGGCCATGGGGTCAAATGAGGAGAGCGTTTAGTGGCATGTGACAGTGCCACTGAGCCGTGGTGAGGGACGAGCTGCCTCGCTACCATCTGATCCAGCCATTCAGCAAGATGCCATGAACAGGAGTGGAATTTGGCAGGGGCCTCAGGCTGGTTGCTGACATATTTAGGGAATAACTGAAGGAGGGCTTTAAGCACCTCATCAAGACTTTGGCCTTGCCCCTTGGCCTGCGGTGGGATGGGGATGTTGTGTGGCAGGCAGGGTGTGGGGGAAGCCTCAGGAATAAGGAAACTGATCCCTGCAGGACAGAGGGGCAGCAGGGAAACGGGGAGATGAAGCTCAAACAGCATCTGCCTGCCTTTGGTTCAGCGTTAGCCATGCCACTGGGTGACCACCAGCCTCATTCCACAGCTACAGATGTCCAAAAAATGAAATAGAAAAGGACTTTATAATAATATAGACTAAGACCAATTCAAATAATTGTTCCAAAATCATTCTGCATGACTTTTGCTATACACAGCACCACTAAATATTTTTTTAGATTGTGCCATTTAGTCTTTTCATAGGCTCTGTAATGTTTGGTTTTTGGTTGGTTCATTCCCAGTTTGTAGGGTTTGTTTGTTTGTTGGTTTTTTTTTTTTTTAACTTTTTTTTCTGTATGCATTAACTAGTCCCCAGTTCTCCTGGTCACCTTGTTAAAGTTCTGTTTCTCTGGCCTAAATTTGGGACCTCAGGGTGCTGACACTCCACAGTGGACCTGGGTCATGCTACCTGACATCAGTGTGTCAGCTCATAGGAGGAATAAACACGGAATTTCTCCAGTACCTTTGTGGCCCCATTGACCAGAACATACCTAGTATTTGTATCATGAAATATTGTGAAAAATGTAGTTATAGTAACCATAGAAATAATATGAAATAAAACTTCTTATGTTAATTGGATAGGAAAGAAAATAAAGCTGATAATGATATGACTAAGGAATTAATTGGAATTAGAAGTTTTGAAGAGAAATACCAACTTGTTTAAAGAAAAGGAAGGCTTCAAACTGACAGAAAGTAGGTTTAGAATGGATATTAGGCAGAATTTTTTCCCTGTGGGGGTGGCACAGGTTGCCCAGAGAAGCTGTGGATGCCCCAGAAATTACCTGATCTAATAGTAAAATTACTGTCCTTCCTAGATGGCAACAAAGTGTTTTCATTAGAGCTTGGGCTTCCTAGCACACAGTCTTTATGGTTAATGCAGAATTAATTATTTTCCAGATAGGATTCAGAATTTACCAAAAGTCATCTGCAAGTTATCTTCTGTATAAATAATTCACAGTCATCAGGGGGATGTTTCCAAATAAGTCAGTGTAGCTTTTAACACTTGATTGACAGGAAGAGGAGTAAATAGAAAGATATGTCTTATTTCTGTGCTTCAACTGTGGTCTGCCATGGAGATTGTCATTTGCAACTTTGTGGAAAACAGCTGTGGTTGTGTTGAAATTGACATTGGAAAGAATGTTTCTGGAGAACCCACCTTGGATGAAAACAGGTTATAATTTCCCTCTCAAGACAGTGGTTACTCTGACCTTCTCTAGTTTTCTGACAAAGCCAGTTTGGACATAAATGTTGAAATACAAGGTCTCTTCTCTCAAGTCCCATGTCCAGCCCTGGCCAGCAATGGTGGCTTCCTCACTCCTGGGGGCGAGGAGTTCAATGAAACCTTGCAGCCCTTCCCATGACAGTAGAGCTGCATAATAAATACTCATGTCAGGGTTGATGTTTCCATGAAGATGCTGGAGGAAAAAATGTGATTTAAATGGACTACATTGGTCTAAGGATCTGGTATGTACAAGGAGCAGGTAGAATTTCTTCCTTTGCATGATTTCACTCCAGTGGTGGTGTCCTAGCATGTAGTAATTCCCCTAGAAAATATCATAAAATCCATACCAGGGCTTGCTTTACTCTCTTCAGTTAGTAGAGATTAGTTACATTATGCCATACTTAATTCTCTCAAGTAAGTTCAACACATTTAAAACCTTTCCCTCTCCCTCCTCCCTGCTTAATTACAAGTAGAAATGCCTGTGATTGGAAAGGTGAAAAATTATTTGAGGTATTTAAGTAACGTAACCTTATAATTTTTTTTTTCTGCCTTGTTTAAAATGATTAAAAAATCTACTGGGGTGTGATTGAATGTGATTCATTTAACATGAATTTGCAGAGCAAATTGTATGAGTTTCTCAGTTCAGAAAACACAGTAATTTTCAAGGCAGTGCTGCACAAGGGGGCTGTTTAAAGGAAGGCTATTGTGAAAATACATGGTGTTTTGTTATGCAAGAGAGTGGTGCAAAGAAGCAGGGAGTCTGGAGGGTGACAAAGCTTGTTCAGGGAAGGAATGCCCTCTAGCTTAAGCTTAGCCTCTGTGCTTTGAAGGAGAGAGTGTTCCTTGAGCCACAGAGGAAGCAAAGGAAGAGCAGTAGCTGAGGTATCAGAGCGTTTGGCTGGCAAAGGGATGGGGGCTCCCACAGCTGTCTCTGGATTTCAGCCACTGGGCAAAATACCTGCACAGATTCTCTCAGGATCATGGTTTAAAAGTCTGCCCCGTGCATTGAAAGGATACAGGTACCTGCCCTTAGGAGAATGTGCTGAAGTGTGGATCTGAGGCAGGCATTGGCATCTTCCTGCAGGCCTGGCCGAGTAAGTTCCAGTAACCAACAAAATTTGGGTCAGATTCCCCTTTCCCACTTGTCTCCCAGAGTATCTCCATCTCAGTGATACATACTTACAATGGAGCAGAGGCTGAGAAGTGATGAATTCTGGAGAGATTTCTCTCTCTCTGGAAGGCTTGGAAACGCTGGGCATTTCAAAACAGCATTTGCACTGCTTCTTGCTAGTGGAAAATGGAGTAGCTCTGTTCTTAAAAAGGAAGCTGGATATTCCACTGAGGGGGAGATACAAATTCTCATAGACATCCTGACTGCATCTATATTAGAAAACGAAATGTGCCCTGGACCATTCCCTGGCACTGGGGCCAGCTGGCAGGAAACAGGCTGAGCTCCTGCTGCCAGGGGCTCGCTCTGAAACAAGGTGTTGGGCACTCAGCCTGCTGGGCTCCCTTCCTGGCCTCTGCTCATGCCCACCTCGTGCCTAGGAAGTATTTTGGGAGAGAGTGCTTGGGTACAGACTTACCAGCCTGACCAGGAGCCTTGAAGTGGAGTTGATTGTGAGGAATTGCTTGGGAACATTCCCTCAAACTCTTGAGGTGGCAAGTGTAGATACAGCCCTGCTTTGATTGATGCCTCTTGCCCTCAGGTCTTTTTTGGGGTATCTTAAAAGCTTTACACATTCCCCCCTATTGGCATATTCTTAAACAATAATCAGTCTCTATTCACTGAGAACAGTTATTCCTGCCAAAATCTGTTCTCATCTAATTCTGCTTCCACCTGCACTCATCTATATGCAACTCGAACTAAAAATCACCAGACTCTTCCAGCTGCACACAGAGGAGCACAAGTGGATCTGACAGTGGGAGGGGGATACTGTTGCTTTGCTTTTTGGCTGGTGTTCCTGTTTGCCTGGCCCTAGTGTAGGCTGTATTTTGTGTTTCAGTTGCTGCATCTTCTAAGTCTGCTTAGAATTCCAGTTGAGACCCTGGTGGCCATGCGTATCATCTGGTCTTGCTAGCCAGCAAGATGCACCAGGAAATGACTGGAAAAAAAAAAAAAAAAACACCTGAAAACAACAACAACAACAACAAAAAAAAACCAAACCAACCAAACAAACAAAACCCCACCAATTTAAAAATAAGGAGGGAGTGGGGACACACTGCATTCTAGTGCTGAAGAAATCAAGGACCACCCAGCACAGGCAGAAAGTGGGCCAGCACTAGAATTCTTCTGTGGCATCAAGGTGAGCCTACATGCCAGTGGTTCCCAGGGAATGGAACATGAATGGAATTCAGTCAGAGAGAGAAGAAAAAGTGTATGTCTGGAAGAAAACTTCCATTTAAAATCTTTCCTGTACCCATGGGTCTTGACAGCTCTAACTACAATAGTTTAAGATTTTAATGCTGTCAACCACCCCAAGAAGGTGGTGAGAAGTAAATCCCTCTGAAGGGACCACTAAGGACAAGTGAACCTATTGATGGGATTTTTCCTTCAGCAGGTGAATGGGCACATGGTTTAGTGTGGGTGTCATACAGAAAAGACCACCAGAATGTGGAGGTTGGAATGCTGAGGTGTTCCACATGGGAAAAAGTGATGGAACTTTTTTGCCAGGGTATCACTCCTTGAGGTCTGTTTCATCAAGTAAGGCTGAAAACCCTGTTTATTGTATTTATGCATTAATATTTCGAGACAGGACACATAGTGAAAATGCACACATAGAAAACATGAAGGTTTGCAAGAAAGCAAAAGTGTAATTCAGGTGCCAAACACATCCTGGAGGTGAGCAGATGCAATTATCATCAGAGCCAGTAAAGGGAAGAGGGCTTTCTAATAATTTCCCAGAAGGAGAGCAGTTGTAAAGTCATTTTTGCAGCATTCATGGAAATATATATTTAAAATATCTCAGAAGCATGCCCTGCACTCTGTTCACTATGTAGCTGAGGATTAGTCCTACTGAAGGACACTGGATTCCATTCCAGGAATCCTGCTCAGATAGATTTGAGCTCTGCAGTCACATCCTTTGTTTTGCTTGACTCCTGACAGCCCAAATTAAATTGAGATCTCTCTTAATAGTGAGGGAATGCTGATGGCATGAGCTGTGGGCACAATGTAGAGACAATATCACTTCTTGCCTGGCCTCAGCGTGGCCAAATGGCAGCATGGCATGTCCTGGCTGCAGTTGTCCCTCAGGCAGGGCAGGTGATGCTGGGGAGGAGTGTGAAGGGTCCGAATTTGGAAGAGAAAATAATCAGAGACTGATGACTGGAACAAAATGCTCAAGCCAAAATGCTTTCTCCCTAGGGAAGCTCTCCCACAGCCAGATGCAGTGTTGTTTAGCTGTCTGGATTTCATTCCAGGACTGCACGTGGCTCTTAAGGTCCTGCCTGGGACTTTTTTTTTGTCTGCTGTTGGGTAGCAAACCCAACAAAACAGGAAGTCAGGCCTCAACAGGAATGTCACATATCACCCTCTTCTCATCCCCGTAAAACCCATCCCCATTCCCTTGTCTGATTTTCTAATTGAATCATCATGGCTGTAAAATCACACTGTAATATTTCCTCCTCTATTTGCAGAGAGCCCAGAGGCAGGAGCCAGTGTAGCATACTTGGAATTTGATTTCCTTTTTAGAAGGGGCTTGCATTTTGGGTAATTTTTTTCCCGGGCTAATGTACATCTGATGTCAGGCTCCCCAGATGAGAATGGTTAGACTGGCATTGACATTTTTAGAAATATGTGCGAATGGAAAAATATCCTGGGAGTGCTGCCAGTGGCTGATTTTGTAAAGTCTTAGTCTGTTGGATAGGAACCATGAGCCAGGTATCTATACTGAAAAGAAGCCTTGCTCATAAATGACTTGCTCAGGTGTGTGCCAGACATGCTTCTCAATTGAAAGAGAGGGCAGGAGTGAATTTGAGCAGGCTGTGACTCAGCCAGGCAATATTCAATTCCCCTTTCTGATCAGATGACAAACAGCCAGTTAGCATCTTTCCCAAAGGGAGGTGCAGCGACAGGAGAAGTTCCTGGCGAAAAATGGATTTTCCAAGGTTGAACTGTGAAGTGGTGCAGACAAATCTGCCTGACCTGTGGCTGTTCCTTCCAGTTTGGTGCTGACATGACTGGGACAAGACAGCTTAGAGCTGAGCTGGTTTGCAGCGAGCCAAACCTGCAGCTTATTAATTCCCGGAGAGCTGGTGGAGTTTGGAGGATGAGTGCAGCTGATTCACAGTGATGCAAAAATCAGCAATTTTTACAGGCTTTGTGGGGGGCTGGCATTTGCTGCCTCATCAGAGCAAATGCCTTGTTGGCAGGTGGCAGGCTCACACTGGGAGAGCAGGGGGTGGCACAGGGGCTAAGGCAGCACAGGGTGGGTGCTGAGGGGGCAGCATCAGCTCGCTGCAGACAGACAGCTCTGTCTCCAGCCAGGGCTGCAGCCAGCCCCCCCTGAGCTGCTGGCTCTGGGTGTCAGTGGGATCCTGGAGCTGCTGGCTCTGGGTCTCTGTGGGATCCTGGAGCTGCTGGCTCTGGGTGTCAGTGGGAGCCTGGAGCTGCTGGCTCTGGGTCTCGGTGGGATCCTGGAGCTGCTGGCTCTGGGTCTCTGTGGGATCCTAGAGCTGCTGGCTGTGGGTCTCAGTGGGAGCCTGGAGCTGCTGGCTCTGGGTCTCAATGGGAGCTTGGAGCTGCTGGCTCTGGGTGTCAGTGGGAGCCTGGAGCTGCTGGCTCTGGGTCTCAATGGGAGCCTGGAGCTGCTGGCTCTGGGTGTCAGTGGGATCCTGGAGCTGTTGGCTCTGGGTGTCAGTGGGATCCTGGAGCTGCTGGCTCTGGGTGTCAGTGGGAGCCTGGAGCTGCTGGCTCTGGGTCTTGGTGGGATCCTGGAGCTGCTGCTCTCTGCTGAGGCCAGGCAGTGCTGGTGGAGCAGCTCTGTGCTGAGCCTGCCCTGCTGCCTGGCAGGATCAGGATGTGCTGAGCCGCCCCTGGTGCTCCAGAGGGCCAACACGGCTCTCCTCCAGCTTTGGTGGGCGCATGAGCCATCCCAGGACAGTGTCAGGGTGCTTTTGTGCACACCATCTTTCTCCCATCCCGTCCGGGTTGAGGGCAAATTTGGGAGAAAGCCTCCGAAGGGGTTCCTTTAGAAAGCAGATTCCAGCGGCCCCTCGCCCAACCAGTTCAGGAAAAGATTTCCTTGGAGTAAAGTGGAAAAAACCTGTTTATTTAACAGCCAAATCATTCACCAGCACAAAAAATGAGCAATATTAAACAATAAAACCTCTTTCCAATCTGAAGAGATGACAAACTCAGAAAGTCCCTTGGTGGGCTGTAGCTCAGCTCACTCAGTCTCTTATCAGTCCCTCCAGTGCTGGCAATGCCACGGTCCAGGCCCGGCCCGGCTGCCACAGGTGAGAGCTGCTGGTGCTCTTTTGGTGTTCAGTCCAGAGCAGGTCTGAACAGGTCCAAGAAAAAGAAAAACCACAGTCCAGGGAACTTCTCTGCCTCAGCTAGCTAAACACTAACTAAAAAGCAAAGGAGAGCTCTGTCCTGTTGTCTGTCTGTGCTGCAGACAACACAGTCCAGGAGAGGATCTGGGGGAGCAAGTGCAGTTTCTGAAAACAAACTTTGAGCTTCTTCTCTCCCCACTTCGCTCTCGGAACCAGTCTTAAAGGTGCAAAACTCATATCTGGGCTAAACAGATGAATGGGGATATGAGCATCATAAAGTCACCTCAGGACACATCCCTCTCTCTCTTCTGCAGGCTCAGCAGGCTCTGCCTCATCATCATCTCCCTGCTGATTTCCATACTCCAGGCTGAGTGGATGGGGCTGTGCCTGGTGCTCCTTATTGAAGTCCTCTTCAACATATTTATCAACCACTTGGATGCAGGAGTTGAAGGCACTCTTCAGCAGGGTTGCTGGTGATGCCAATAAGTGCCATGGAGTGCCTGTTCTGGCCCCAGCAGAGCTCCCATGGTTGGCTCATGTTGGGGATGGTTCCCCACACAGGGACACCATGGCTTAGTGGTGGCCTTAGCAGGAAGTGTAGGTACAGCTGTTTTCACACATGGTTGGCTCTGTGGAGCACTGCAGAAATAGGTTTTTATCAGCTCTGCAGACAGCAGTGGACTGAGCTGGGTTTAGTCTGGAGAAGGGTTTGGTGGTTTTTTAGTCACTCTCTTGTTCATCAGTAGCTTTTGAACTTGTTATCCATTTGCAAACAACTTTGGCAAAAGGATGCTGGCCTTGAAGAAGTAAAGGTTTCTTCTTTTTACAGCTTTTGGAAAGGTAGCTGGCTGCTTGGGGGAAAGAAAGACTGGAATTAAAACTGCTTCTCTTAGGCAAAAGCAGTGGCATGACCTATCCTAAACTGTTTCTCTCTCAACACAGGACTGACTGTGGTATGTTCACAGACTTCTCTGAAGTGCTGCAAATGCTAATTAGATGGGATTTACAGGGCAACAGCAAGAAGCAGAGCTCCTTCCTTCCTTCCTTCCTTCCTTCCTTCCTTCCTTCCTTCCTTCCTTCCTTCCTTCCTTCCTTACTTCCTTCCGCCACTTCCTTCCGCCACTTCCTTCCGCCACTTCCTTCCGCCACTTCCTTCCGCCACTTCCTTCCGCCACTTCCTTCCCTCCTTCCCTCTCTCCCTCCCTCCTTTAAATGTTGAGGAAAGAAAACCTAATGCTTAAAGCTCGTATCCTTTTCTGCTGCACTGCAGTGGTGAGCTTGGAGGGGCAGGAGGAAGAGAGGGAAGGCTTTAGCAGGGAAGAGTTTACAAGAATGGATCTTTGTTTACGTTCTTAGGCTGTGCTCATCACAGATTCTCTGGATGAGACCCTTCCAGTGATGCCATGTAAAATGTGGCTCATAGTCCTGCTATATTGGCTCTCTGTGAGCAGTGAAGCAGCTGAGTGTTTTAAAAAGAAAATACAGGTGCATATATATTAGCAATGTGTGATTTCTGAAAGGAAAGTGAATCTCAGAGCTGTCCTTTGTCCTCAGAATTTTGGCCCCTGAAGGAAGTGTCACTTCCTGGCCCCTTATGGTGGGAGGGCTTGCTGTGCTTGAGGCAAAAATACCAATTGCTGTAAATATCAGCTTGGGGCTCTGAGCTGATGGGTTTTTATACCTTGGGCTTTGTTTCTTCAAGGCTCAAGTCTAGAGCCAGTCCTGTTCAATTATTTATCAATGACCTGGATGCAGGAGTTGAACACACCATGAGAAATTTGCTGCTGACACCAACCTGGGAGGTGCTGTTGACTTTCTGCAGGGCCAGGAGGCCTTGAGAGGTTGGAGATTTGGTCTGTGAGGGTGAAATTTAACAACAACAAATGCTGGATTCTGCACCTGGAACAGGGGAATGCTGGGCAATGTACACTGGGAGAGGAGTGCTCAGACATTTGGGCCTTTCCAACTGAAAGTACTCTATTGTTTTTTTCTATTTTCTAAAGCTATGACTCACCCTGGAGAGAGGGCAGTCATGCTTGATTGGTTCACACACAGGCAAATCTGGGTGAGGATCAGAAGGCATTTGATGTGCTGCCATTGTTAAGAGAGGCTGCAGAATTTTGTCAGTGATGGATTTCTGGTGAAACCTGTTCAAAACCAGTGATGAAATGCTCACCAGACCAGACAATTGCAACACTTCTGACTTTATACCATGCAAAGCACATGGTATCTCTACCAAACCAGTGGGGAAGAGGAAGAGCCTCCTGTTTGAAATGCTGTTTTTACATTAATCTTACGATGCTGTGAAGTCTGACTCATGACTGTTGAACACTCAGCCTCTCTCAAAAAGCAACCTGATTTTGAAAGGTAAGAACTGCTGCAGAAGAGAGGCAGAGGCCCAAACATCCTCACCTTGAAGTCTGTCATGGCTTTCAGGTCTAGAAAAACCTTCAGTGAAAGTGCTTTATTTTCCCTTCATGTTCTTTTACCATGGTAAAATAAGTGTAGCAGCCTGCTGCAAAACAAATGGAATGTAATCTGCCATTTTTTCTCTTGGCCATTTTGAAATAGTCTGTTCAAATAGCCAAAGAATGGCATGCAGGCAGTTTGTGAAATCATTTTGCATGAAGGGATTTCAAAAAGCTTCCCCAAAAGCTACCTACAAGTTATTAACTCACATTTGGGGACCATCTGGCCAGTGGCTTTTCAAAATAATGCTATAAGCACACAGGCTAAAAGCAAGAAATATCTTACAAAAGCACATCTTCCCAAAAAAAAAAAAAAAAAAAAAAAAAAAAAAAAAAAAAAAAAAAAAAAAAAAAAAAAAGAGAGAGAAGAAAGAAAAGGCAAAATCTGCAATAACTGAGCCTTACTTTCTGTTATACCCTAGGTGATAAATCAAAAGGTATTTGGGAACAGAAGTATATATGGGGCTTTGCCACAACACATGTATGTTCAGAAAATCATCTTGTAGTTCCTGTTGCAGGAACTTGTAGTTCCTATTTTGCTGCTGCTACATTTGTTTGGGGAAAGTGCAGTGCATGCAGAAGGGACACTACTGTGGCTCTTCAGATTTTACAGACAAGAATTTACAGCAATTTTTCTTCTCTAGAGAATGAGCAGAGGTTGGAGAGGCTTTTTCTAAATCTGTAATGGGAACATTTGAGAAGTGTAATCTGAATGGGAATTAGAAAAAAAATAGTTCTTAATTATGATGACTGAAAATGTTGCACACTCCTTTGTGGATAATCACATCTGGAATAAGGGTAGGCCTGACTTATGTGTAACTGAGCCCACTTTGGAACAGTAAAACAATTACAATCTTTATTATTTTAAAGGAGAATGGCTGTGCAGGGACTAACCAGGACAAACATGGCTTTTTTCTAAGTAGACAGTAACCATTTTTAAAAGTAATCTCAGAAGTCAAGGGAGGACACTGAAGTCATTGCAAACAGACATGCCATCTCCATAATTTGCTGTCCTCAAAGGGAACACTTCAACAAGGTGCTGAGCAACAATTTTTTGATGTGCTGCATTCCTTCTATCACCTGTGGGTGTTGAGGGCCATTGGTATCACCCATGGTGAAGATCAGGTGGCATTGAGGGTGACCTGTGCTGCTCAACACCACTTATACCTTAGCTGCTGTCAAATTTCATAGGCATTAAATGAAGAGTAACTTAATCCTAGAAGGGATGAGAAAACCTTTACCATTCTTAGCTACAGAGCACTAACCCCTGGGATCAGTCCAGGCTGGGGATGATAAATATCCATACAGAAAGGCTGAGAGAATTGGGGTTGTTCAGTCTGGAGAAAAGAAGGATTGGGGTGACCTCATTGTGGCCTTCCAGGACCTGAAGGGAACCCACAGGAAAGGTGGAGAGAGACTCTTGAGAGGAACCTGACAGGACAAGGGGGAATGACTTCACACTGACAGAGAGCAGGGTTAGATGGGATAATGGGAAGAAATTCTTCCCTGTGAGGCTGCTGAGGCCCTGGCACAGGTTTCCCAGAGCAGCTGTGGCTGCCCCATCCCTGGCAGTGCTCAAGGCCAGGCTGGATGGGGCTCTGAGCAAGCTGGGACAGTGGAAGGTGTCCCTGCCCATGGCAGGGGGCTGGAACTGGATGATCTTTACCAACCCAAACCATTCTGTGATTCTGTGACTGGAATTTGGACCAGAGATGCCCACTCCACCCTTACTTGATTCAAATTGTGTTTGGACTCTGAAGACCTGTTCTGCTGTAGAATTGAATGGATGTTTTGCAGCTGGCTTCAGCAGACAGAGAGAGGATGAAATAATGCTGGTGCTGATTTTGGTAAACTTTTCCACTGCTGGTTGGATGGAGCAGGGGTTTGTCTGAGCCTGTTTTGAACTGGTGGCAAAAATCACTTTGGAAAAGGATGAGGATGAGACAGTTATTCCTCACTGTCAGCTTGGAGCCTAAACTATGGATCAATCTGTTTCTGTGGTCTCATATAAGGCTGGATATCACTGTCAGTTCATAATACCTAAAATGGGAAAAAATTGAGCTGGAGAAGGTGGGAACAATTCTAGGCAAATGAGACTTTTGGACTTTCCTTAAAGAGACTTTCCTGAGGGGTTGCAAGTGCTGAACTGATAAGTAAAGACCTTGTGTAGATTCACAACATGCCAAATTAGTGCTTGCTATTTGAAAAGATAGCTGGAATAGCAATCTATTCCATGTTTTTATTTTCTGTAATTTATAATCCGGATATTTCCTTCAGTGTCCTGGCCCTTTGGAATCTAGTTCAGTTTTTTTGGCTTCTCTGATTACCTGTGCCACTAAGTTCCATAGCCTAATTACATCTTTTGTTACAAAGTGATTCCTTTTCCTGCTTTTAAATTTTCTGCTGTGGAACATTGACACATCTCCTGTAAGGCTTCATAGTCAGTTTTAAGCTGCAGCACCTAAAGCTGGATGCTAAAATGGGCTGATCCATGGATTATATCCTTAAAGATGATATTTTCACTTTCACTCTCTTTTTCTCATGCACCCTGTCACTGTTAGAGCTGTGACTGCACCCTGTGTAGTGAACTCACACCTTCACTTTGCAGGAAGTGAAACTCTTCCCTGGTGGTCTCTCACAGGTGGAATTTGGAGCACTGACTCTAAATTCTAAGTGGTGGCAGCCAGGTCTCTGGAATATTCACTGTTGACTAAGTTTTAGCCTGATTCAGATTTAAATTTGGGCTGGATTCTTTTTAACCAGCATCACTATAAATACCCAGAACGTGTTTTTTCAGAACTCAAACAAAAGTTTAGATCTCTGTCATACATGTGAGGATTTTTTCTTACACCTTATGCAGCTGCAAGTTTTACTGGCCATTTTGCTGTATGTTCACCCAGCTTTTTCATCTTTCTCTAAAGAATCTCAACATTCCTTTTGTCCCAGCTACTGTAAATGCATTGAGCATTTGTAGGCTACTCTGTCTCATTTCTGTCTCTCCAAAGAAAATTAAAATATTCAGTGGAACACAAGAACCAGGGAGCTTTGCCTGGTCTTCTCCTGTGATTACACCTGGTGTGTCACTCACTGAGTGGGGATATTCAGCCTTTCTTGAAGCAGGTGCAGGCTTCACAGGGACAAATCCCTTCCAGTACCTGAAAGGACAAAGATGGAGAGGAATTTTTTAAAAATGTAGTGTCAGGACAAGGGGGAATGGCTTCACACTGACAGAGAGCAGGTTTAGATGGGATATTGGGAAGAAATTGTTCCCTGTGAGGGTGCTGAGGCCCTGGCACAGTTGCCCAGAGAAGCTGTGGCTGCTCCCATGCCCTTTCCTGAAAGATCTTTTGTCCCTTTTCAGTTTGTGAATGTTCTGGTTCTTCCTACAGCCACCAGAGTCATTAACAGGACTGTCTCACCATGCTGCCCTGTTAGTTCTGCCAGCCTCCATGAGTCACAGCAACACCTCCCACAAGCTCTGGCAGCACCTGTGGAAACCAGGCACTGTCAGACTCAACACTGCCTTGTGCCAGCCTAAATTTGCCTTTGTCATAGGCAAACCTGACCTGATGCTGCATTTTATGAGGGGAGTTGATGTTGTGAGGGTAGCCTGTGTTTTTCTGGTGGGAAGGTGCTCCTGGTCTGCATTCCCAGTTCCCAGAGAAGAAGTCTGTGCTCACAGAGCCTGTGTGGGAGCAGGAACAGAGGAAAGGCAATGCCACAGAAAGATTGCTCTGATACTGCTGAACATACCAAGGCTAGTCCAATTAAGCTGGAGGTGAAAGAGTTAATCTAGGCCTTGCCATGGCAGCCAAAGGGTGCACTTGAGGAGACTGCCAGTGTCTGACTAAAACCAGTCAGTCACAGTCCTGATGCAGTGGAAGACACTTGGTGCAGTGCCATTGACTTCACGAGGGTCAGAACTGAGCTCAGGGCTCAGTTTAGACATTTTGGACAGCATGGTTCAAGTAGAGGATGCTGATCTCTGCCAAGAACTTAAAATTTAATCCAGCCACCACAGAATCAGGTAGTTCCTTAGGAAAATTTGTTAGACTTGTCAGTATTGGCACTGGATTTCAGATGTATATTTGCTTAATTACTCTTTTGATAAAACGCCTTATTAAGCAAGTCTGCTCTCCATCTGGTGCTGATCTGACTTAAAATACAGCAAGATTGGCAAGTCATTAATTTATGGAGAGGATAAGTATAAAATTTGCATAAATCAGTTAATACTAGAAAGTACAAAACTTGTAGTTTCTTGAAAAACTGTGAACCTTTCCTCTTAGGACAGAAGCTCTTTGTGAGATGGAGAAGCATCTCACACGTTTCTCGTGACAAACAAAATATATAATATAGTAATGTTTGGGTTTTTCAGATTCCTTTCCCATTAATTCCAAATACAGAACCATACTTGTCTTGAAACTGGTGACACTTTGTGTTCAAGGGAAAATTCCTGCTCTTTAATGATGTGGGTTTATTTTTAAGGCTTTAATCTTACATCAATAATTTTAAGTGCTTTTCAGTGATGCTCTGAGCGAGGAACTGCCATCCTTCTTTGTTGTTTTCAGTGCCAGATGACATTTTTATCCAATGGTAGGCATCCATTTGCCATGAAGATTGAGTTCCAGGAAAGCAGTGTACAGATGTGAGGCAATTTTGATCATTGCTCTCTGGAAATTATAGTGATTATATACATTTTAGTAGTTAGTTTACCCTCTGGATTGCAACTCCTTCTTCTGACTCACTGGAAGGAAATCACACTAGTTTTTTTGGGTTTTTTTTTTTTTGAATATTAAAACTCTTGTTTAAAATGAACAACCCTGCTCTAGCTTGTAGGAACTGTAAGTTAACATCTGTGAGAGGTGGCAAAGAGCTCAACTCCCATATGATTGAGGAAACCTTTGCCAGAGAACTCTGGATTGAATCAGGAATGTTTCCATGAAAAATGCATCTTACAAGCACCTAACATCCTCCAGGAAAAACGGTTGATGGAGAAATTCCCTTGCTTTGCTCTATTCCATTTGACAGAAGTGTCCCCTGCATCTTCCTTTCCTTGTGTTTGGAGAAGAGTGGGAGGAAGTGCAGAGACCAACTCCATGTGAACAGAAAGCTGCTCTTTGCAAGTCATTCCCTGACTGTTCTGAGTGATGCCTTTCACAGGATCCTTAGGATTCAAAGGGACCTCTGGAGCTCATCCAGTCCAACCCCCCTGCCAGGCAGGGCCACCCAGAGCAGGTGACACAGGAACACATCCAGGTAGGTTTGGAATGTCTCCAGAGGGGGAACTCCACAACCTCCCTGGGCTGCTGTTCCTCTGCTCTGCCACCCTCAGTGGAAATAAATTCTTCCTCGTGCTGAGGTGAAGCTTCTTTAGTTTATGGCCATTGCTCCCTGTCCTGTCATTGAGCACCACTGAAGAGAGCCTGGCACCATTCTCTTGACACCCTCTTTGAGATATATTTTATGTCCCTTCCTGACCTTCTGTGCACCTCAGGTGCTAAGACAGAGCTGGGAAGTTAAGATATGGAAAGAGTTCCTCTGGATTCATAGAGTCTGCTTAGAACAGCTGCAAAGACAGCTCAGGACAGGAGACTGCAGCTCAGGACCAACCTTACTCTAAAGGACTGCTGAAAGGTGTTTGACAGCAAAAACTTGTTTAACTCAGTAGTACCAAGGAGCCTCTCTGTTAAACAGAAAGCTCACAGCAGGACACTGCTGCATTAACAAGATTTTCTCTGGCTGCTCCAATTCCCTTTAGCTTTTTTTTTTTTTTGGTAATCATCTTTCAAACTGCAGCAGCATTTGTTGTCCTGAGGTGCTGATTCCAGTGGAAGAGATTTTAGTGGAAGCTTCTCCTGCATTGTGCACAGGCTTCATTTCAGGTCATTAATCACATCCTCCTCAGCCTCTCCTGGGGCTCTCACATTGATCATCCTCCAGCTGGAGGAATTGTCTGAGAGGAAGGGCATGACTGTTGTGTTGAGGTCACATTTCTAGACTGAGGGTGGACTGAGGAAAGCTTCTGCCCTTTGGATTTGGGGGAGACCTGACATTTGGATGTGGTAAGGGTGTGCAAGCTGTCATCCTTCCTGCTCTGTCATGCACATCTACCCCCTCCAGGCAGCCACTTATGCTGGGCATAAGGAGAGGAGAGGGCAGAGCATGTGAGAGGTGGCTTGAGCTGGTGTTTGGGTTCTGAGCAACAAAGTCTCTGCTGCATGAGGCTGTGCCACCAACAAAAGGCTCATTGACTGTTCTGAGTCATCAGCAGCAGTCCATGTGAAGGACCTGAGTTGATGTGAGTGGGTAGGAATTTTGCCCCAGAGAACAAAACATCCACAGAAATAAAACATGTTTTATGTTTTCCTGTGTTACCTGGAGAGTAACAGGTAACTGTTAGGGAGCAAAAGAAGTTTGTGAGAAAGGGCTATTTGATATCCTTTGCTATGTTTTCCTGGGAAAGCTGGAATAACACAATGGATCACAAGTGATCCTTCTGCTAAACTGACTCCAGAACCAAGCTGACTCCTACCTACCTTCTCAGCAAAAAAGGGCATTACTTTGGCTAGAAACACTCTAAGGTCCTGGAGACCCCATTGCTTCAGTACCTGTGTGAGGGAAATGAAATCTTGCTACTGAGTGGAATACTCACAGCTGAGTTAGGATTTTATTCCCCTTTCCCCAGATAAACGTCTTTTTTTTTTTGCAAGATGTAAATATTCTATGGACAAGACTTCTTTGACACCTTTCAATGAAGTTCATTTTTGAAAGTGGCAGGGCAAAAGAGGAGGAAACATCTAGAGTGAGATTTATGTGTTATTTTCTGGTGTGAATATTTTTTTTGAAGGGTGATATGGTGTCCAGTTGCTGCTTGAAGTACTCTCCCTAGCCTAGAGAATATTTGCTTGTTCACATAAAGAGTGTACCTTTGTGCTCTTGGCTTCTGACTGGTTTGGCAATGTCCTCAGGAAGATGGAGATGGAAATTCAGATAGAGGGAAAAGAGGGAATTGGGATTCTTGAGCAGGGGCTGTTACCACTACATGAGGAGGTAAGAGAAAATAATTATGCTTCCTCTGATCAGCCTTATTTTGGGGAGGAGGTAGAATTTAGGTTCCTAACTGGCAAACTCCATGTTACTTCTGGATTTAAAGAGAAGCCAGAGTCCAGGCACTTGGGGAACTGAATCCATTAGGAAGTGTGAGTGCAGGATTCTACAGCAGCAGGCTGGACTGGGGTTTTGATGTTCTGCATTTGGGATCACCACAGCTGTGTGAGCAATTAGTAAGGATTTCAACATCTAATTCCTCCTGTGACCTGGCCTTCCCATCCCACATCAGGGAACTGGGGTTTGGCCTCAGGAAGCACCAACCCTGGATGATCTGCCTAGTGTGGCATTGAGGACCATATCCCTGAGGTGATAACCAAGAAATGTGTAAGGAGCAGCTCTTTTACTCATTTTGAATTAAATTCAACTCTCTCTCAGAGCCCTTTCTCCCCTCACAGGTTGAGCCTTGTACTTTTACTAAAGGCTGGTGCAATGCCAGCTTTCCATGAGATTGTCTGGAACTGTGTCACTTTGGGGTGACACAAAAAGGACACGGAGCAGCTTTGGTCAAAGCAAACTAAAAAACTCTTTATTAAAACATCTGACTTCATATATATATCTTTTAAAAATGCCATTGTTATTGGAAGGTTACAGTGCCACCTCCTCAATGTCACTGGGCAACCTAATAGTCTATCAGGTTGCTCATCCTCCATAAAGGAATGCAAAGTAATAAGTTATTTACATAACGTATATAAAAAAAATACTATATAAAAAATACAAACAGCAGAAGGCTTAATAAACTTGAGAAAATCAGGGTAACAGAACTGGGACTTGCATCTAGACATGTCACTAAGTCTGTAAAAACAAGGAAGAACTGCAACCCTCACAAGTGCTAAAGACAGTTTGCAGCAGCCAGAGCAGGTGTGTGATAAACCAGTAAATTCTGCTGCCTCTTTGTGTTTTCCAGAGCGACCTGGAGCTCAAGCAGGAATGGTGTTCTCCAGACAGCTCTCCACGGCTTCCCTAACACACCAGCGAGCCACGAGACCCAGGCAGAAATTCCAGAGTGGGGAGGGTGTGAGTCATGAGATGGTGAGTGAAGGAAACAGCAGGATAAAAATAACAGAGCCCAGTGTGATGCAGAATATTAATCTCCTGCCCCGTGTTATCCTCGCTTGTATTACAGGCACCACTCTGCTGTAGTGTAGATGCTCTGCTGCTCAAAACAGATCCCTCCTTGCTACTCAGAAAGATTATGGCTCAGGATGCCAGATTGCAGGGACTCCTAATACTTGTGCCCTTAAGTTGGCTGAAAATTCTTAATCACAACATTCCTGCAATAGAAAATACGTAATCAAAGAGCGTCAAAATGCTACATTAATATTTTTCATGTTTACATGAATATGTAAATTCCCGTTGACTAAATGTCAATTTCAGTTAATTTGACATCAGTTGAAAAAAATTTATTTATTCAAAATTTAAATGAGCAAAGTCCCTTTCATTTTCCAGCCTTTTTTTTTTCCTCTCCTTCTTCCTTCAAAAGCAGAGAGGAGAAGAGTATGAAAAGAAAGAAGAGTATGAAAGTACCATGAAAAACCCACATAATATTCAAGTTTGATTCTAGCTAACATAAATCAGTAGGGGAAAAAAAGTAGGAAAACTGGAATTGGTAAAAAAAAATTTTAAAAAGCCAAGTATTTTATTTTGTGATGTGAATCTCTCTTTTTCTACTCAAATCTGCCATCAGATTTGATGAGCCTTGTTCCAAGATCGCTCACAACAAAATCAGGATCCCTCCTAGGGAGCATTTCCAGCTCAGCCACTGTGGGGTTTCTAACCCAATCCCTTGACATCTCCTCTAATCACTGGGTAGTGATCTTCAGAGAGCTCTTGGGAGCTTAGGAAGCCTCTCACTCTGGTATTTTTCAATCCAGCCAGGAATCTGGGCACCATAAAGACAGCAGGAGCTTTTCCTTTAACTTCAAAGGGTGCCAGCTCTGGCACTGAGGTTTTACTGCAGATTAACACATGGGGAGCTCTTCTGACAGAAACTGCCTTTGGTATTTCAGCGTGGGGAGAACTGTTTATTTCATTTCACACATATTCACTTCAAAACCTTTCCAAAGGATTTCACTTTGCTGCTTTTTTGTTGTTTTTTTTTTTTTTTTTCATGTAAGTCACCTTTGGGCTTAAGTTCACCTTCAAGACTGTGTAAAACTTTAGCAAAGCTGGGGAACAGCCTTCTGAGACAGGCAGGAGGTGGCTTTGTGGTCCCCATGCTGCAGGACTCACAGGGTGGGTGACCAATATTTGTAGAGCTGTCTCTGCTCTTTGCCCCTTCAGGGCTGCTTTATCAAGTGGAGCATTTGCACACATGCTGAAAGAAGGCACTGTTCAGTTGTGATGGATTTAAGGTGTGTGTGTGTGTAAAATCTTGTGCTTCAGGTGTGCAGTTATGGTCACAGCACTCCTTGCTCCCTTTCAGACCCCGTTGAAACCCACTTCTTTCATCCCACTGAGCTAAAAACTCCCTTTTTTTTCTGCTTCTTTCTTTTCTATTTTCTCTTACAAAAGCTGTCTGGGAACCTACTTGGTAATAGCTTTTCTGGTTTTAAATATTCTTCTTAAGCAATCTCCTGTTATTTTTTACTTTTATATTTCCATCTATTTAACTTATTCCCGTATACCAAGTCTTTTTTCTTTTCCAATGCGTAAAGAAAGAAAGACTTATTTTGGAAGTTCTACAAAAATGGAAGTCATTGTAATCATGATTTGATGTCCTTGGAACTCACTTTATTTACTATTTGTTTTTATTAGGACATTGTTTGAAAGTAACTTTAAGCCCAATAAGGTTCCAGGACTAATCTCCTGGGAGAGGATATTTATGGTCCATATTTTCAGAGAGAGAGATTGGAAGTAGAAAAAGGCTTAAGTATTTAGGCCTTGCTTCAGCTCTGAAGGCAGGGGAAATCTGCAAGTAGTCACTTGACCAGTTGAAGGAGAGGGTGGCATGTGCAGATGCCCAGCTCCAAGGGGCACTTGCATTCCATGTGTGCTCATTCCAAGCAGAAACGTGGGCCTCAGATTGTGTGCATTACTGCAGGGGAACTGACCTATTTTTCTGGAGAGGAAAAATCTACCATAAAAATCTAATTTGCGAGGATTGTGGGAGTGGAAACGGGGCTGGTTTTTTTCTCTAAGATATTTGGTTATGTAAACAAATTGATGAGGGAGAAACTTCCAGCAGGAAAAGTGCTGATGGTGCTCAGTGTCACTCAATTAATTGTAAAACTCTTGAAAGGAAAGTGAAATAATGGTGAATCTTTCAGAGAATCAGAGAATCATAGAATGGCCTGGGTTGGAAGGGACCTTAAAGCTCCTCTAGTTCCAGCCCCCTGCCATGGGAAAGGACACTTTCCACTCTGTTCTATGCCATGATTTTGTGTCCAGTGTGGAGCCTAATGGTTTTTCCTCCTTAATTACTGCAGCTTTTTGCATGACATTGTCCTGATTGCCTTCCTCCTGCAGACACTGACCATTAGGAAGACACTGCTGCAGAGTCTGAAACCAAACCAGCCTATTCCTTGTTCTCAAGTCATCTTGGGTCAGAAGCTGCTGAAAAACTTCCTTCTGGATAAATAACTGTGATGTCCCCATCATCCCCAGAATTGGATTCCTTCACTGAGATTGCTGAAACACTGATCTGCTGTGAGGTTTCTCTCATAGAAGAATTGTTCAGCTTCACAACAGGAATGAGAAAAGTTTAAATGCTTTGGGGCTCACTCCCAGGCACAAGACTTTATTATTTGAGCTTTTGTTTGGAAATAAATTGAGTTCTTGTCATAGATTGGGCATCTTCTCCCGTGGTTCTTACATATCAAACTCTCTCATCATTCTGGAAGAAGATTTAAGTGTTTGTTCTCTTTCTTTTATTGGCACTGGTCTTTGTTTATTTATTTTGTATTCTTGAGATGTGCTGCATCTCTGGAGTTTGTATTTCTACTTTTATCGTAAAAATGCTGTACATACAAGTCTAGAATGCATCTGAAGATTAGTCTAATTTTTCATGTGACTTTGACTTGAACATTTTTCTGTTTATGTTTATATTGCTATTTCAAATATGTGCATTACCTGTATTCTTTATGCCTTTTCCCCATCTATAACTCAATAAAATAATGTCCCCATTCTTCAGAACCATATCACGTGTGTGTGACAGTGATAACAGTTTTTGAATAATAATGACTGATAATTTTAAATGTGTTCATCTATATTTATATCTATTTCTATATCTATAGCTGTATCTATATTTGTCTGTCACAGCCTGAAATTCTTCTGATGTGGGATTTGAGACAGTGAAAAAATTACCAGCAAGTGGTAAGCTCAGCTCAGGGATGAGCTTCATAAGTCTGCTTGGACTTGAAAGGTGATTTTCCTGCTCCATAAAGGTTTATGTTCTTTATTTCAGTTCTCATCCATGGCTAAATTTAGAACTGATATTACATGAATCAGGGGAGTGTCACCCATTTCACCAGGAGTTTGTGTGAGGACAGTACTTCCCTGTGCTGCTCCTGGAACTGGATGCTGTAGGGCCTGGCCCTGCCTTGTGTGAGTCCTTTAGGCAGATTCTCTTTTGGCATGAACCAGCCTCATTTCCTTGACATTAGTGGAGTTCTTCTGGTTTTTGTTCACTGAACACCTCAGAGTTTGCCTGCATTTAAATGCAACTTGTTTCTGTGAATCAAAAACTTTTTAAAGGAATTTATTGGGTTTTTTTGTAACCCTCTCTACTAAGGAAAAGAGTACCATGGATTTGTGGGCTGATGCAAGCCTTAGGCCTTTAACTAGTGGACTTCATCCTTGTCACATGGGTCTTCCCATTCCTTCCAACTCCCTTGATTTTCTTTTGCTGATAGATCCAGTGAGGTGCTCAGGTCTGTGCTGAGGCATAGTCCTGACTGACAAGAGCAGATGCACAAATGGATGCAGGACTGAGGCTTTAATGAAGAGATTTCTGAGTCTCTGGAAACAGGCTTTGACCTTAGAGTGAACTTATCAAAATTCTGAGTGCTCTGAGCATTCATGGACATTAAAGTCCCTCAGAGCAAGGGCATGAAACCATTCAATGTCTCTCCTGCTTTGGGGAGATTCGGCTTTTTTTGGTTTTTCTTTGGAAAAGACATTCACTGCCAGGAGAAACTTGAGGCCATTGTACAATGCTGGCTTTTTATTGCTGTAATATTCCTTTGGGTCTCAAATGTTTAGTGAAGTCAGTGGGAAATTTTCTATCACTTTCAGTGTGTTGGGAACAATGTCCTTGCTGCAAGTAAGACTCCATCAAACACAGCTGTTTACAAAGCAAAGAGAGAAGGACATTTCCCGTCCTTGTCTGTTTAATGCTGTATGCCAAGCCTCTGTTCAGGATTTTAAATCGTACAAATTGCAAAATATCCCATTTAAACAGAACAGAGGCTGAACCAACTCAAGCTGTGGGCTATTTACCACAGGGAACAGGCAATAGGACCTCCAGGGAGAAGCCTGAGGATTGTGAGTGGTGACAGTGGTGATGGGGACAGGTGACTTGTCTGACTTGCCTACACCTCCATCACTGAGCTGAGCAGAGCTCTATTTTCTCATGTACCTCAGAATGACAGCTCCTGATTCCTCTTACACCCTGGAGGCATAGTATATACATCTAGACATCTCCAATCAGAAACAAGATATGTTCCTGTAAACAAACAGCTGGGGCTGGCTTATAATTAGGGTTTCTATTAATATGACATCTTCTTTCATTTAGGTGAGCTACTGCTGCTGTTTTGCCAAAAGCATGTTCATTAATTTCTTTCCAGCTTCTCCTTATCGTTATTAGAGCATAGGAAGCAAGTTCATGGTTTAATAAGCTTGAGTTTCAGACTGGGCTAATCAAATAATTTTGATTCTATTTATCAGTTTTTAATTTGCAATAAAAGATTCAATTTAGATGAAAATATCTTCAACCTGAAAAGGGGATTTTGCTTAGAAGTTGACTTAACCAGCACCTAGCTCTGTGCTTGAACTTTGTACCTGTAGTTACAGGAAAAAAGGCAACCACAACAGAAGGCTCCTAACGATAAGAAGAGTGATGGGCTGAAATCCACTGAGGTGAAGGTGATGCAAAGACCTGTCTAGGACAGGATTCTTAATCCCAGGATCCAGTCCCATCCCCTTGGGAGCGTGTTTGCAGCAAAGGAGCCTTGTGGAGCGTGTGCCTGCCATCAGCCTGATTCGGCTGCCAACGCTCTGCTGAACGCCAAGTTCATTCATTATTATTGCTGGCTTTTCAGGAGGCAAGATGAGCAAAACCAACGTGAATCTCCAACAGATGGGACTAGGGGAGGGCAGCTGCAGGCACTGAGTGCACTACATACAGCAGGCCAGCACACGTGGAATCCTCTGCCCCCGGAGCTCCGGCGTTTCCGTTCCACGGGCAGCAGGAAAATACAATTATCTGAATTAACCGCGCGCAAATCCCTGCGCTTTGTGCTGCCCACTCGGGAACTCAGGCAGCACCCGGGGAACACTGAGCACAGAGGTGCCATTCCTCACGTGGCAGAGATGGAAAAGCACACTCCTGCCTGCGTGAGATGAGCAGGGGCATTCCTGTGAGCCTCCCGCCTTTTATTTTTTGTTCTTGGTAGCTCGTTCTGTTTTGTTTTTACCTTTCAGGCTGGCAAATGAGATTACAGTACAGGCATTCAGAGAATAAAATGCAGTGGAAACATGTGTAAACAAGATTACTAGGGCAAAACAGTGCCTCTCAGCACATTAACTGCACTGGGGGATGTGAGGCTGGGGCAGGGCTGGGAGCAGTTTTTGCCTGGGTACAGCAGATGCAGGCAGAAAATATTAATGATGTGCTCTGAGAGAGCTGCTCTCCCCCTGCTCAGAGTGCAGACAAACTGAGGGAGGGAAAGAAGCTCAAAGATTTCAATTTGTTTGGGGTATTTTTTTGATTATTTTCCCCCCAAAACACCGTTTTGAAATCATGTTGGATTTTCACAACTTTCAAAGGATCTCAGCTGTCATTTTGCTGTCTCTCATGCCTGGACCCACACACAGCTGGCTCTGTGGGTAGGACACAAGCGCTGTCATAAGATGAGAAATCTGATAATGACCAAAAATATTTTTTTGGTGATAGAGAGAGGATACTTTTAGTTGGATTCTTTGCTGTTGGTTTAAAATGCTTGAGGTTTTACAAGCCCATTCTGCCCAGTCTCTCTCAAGAGCTGTGAACTCTTACCTTCGAGAGCTCTGCATGAGGAAGGGGCCACAGGAGAAATAAAACTAGCTCTTGTTTAAAAAAAAAACAACAAACCAGCATAACCACATCACGACAAATCCTCCACCTTTCTGCTTGCTGGCAGAATCTCTCCTCCCTCCCACGCAGCCCCAGCTGGAGAGCCTTTACTTGCAGCAAAGCCACTCTGGTTGTGACAGTCCCTTTCCACTCACTGCTCCCTTTACTTTCCCTTCTAGGGAGCAGCAGCTGCCACCACAGCCCCTCTTTTCTGCCTCCAAGGGGCTCCCTACTTATGTAATTTGCAGAAGGAAAAGGAAGAAAATATTGAATTGATGCTAGACAGGGTCAGGGGGATCTTCCAAGTGGCAAAGATTAGCAGGTCCAGTGCTGCAGTGAGCATCCTGCTTCCATTTCAGGTGGAGTAAAGTCTTCCACCCAGGCCCTAAGCCTGCCTCAAGCACAAAGTCAGGGCAGAGGAGCTCTGTGCTCGTGTGCTTCTGGGTTTAAAAGTGACTTTCAGGCCAGAGTTGAACCTGGTGTTTGGAGCCAGGCTAAGTTAATGTGCTGGGAGGAATGTGGCTGCATGGGAGCTTTTTTGCACGTGACTGGCCAAAATATGTCTCTTTGGCAGTTCAAGGGTCAGTGCTGCTACTGAGGGGTCATCTAGGGAGAGCATCCCCTTATCCCTTTTTTCCAGCCAGGGGAAGGAAGGAATAAGTCTTGAGCAACCTGGTCTGGTGGAAGACCTGCTCAGGCCAGGGGTTGGAATGAGGTGGTCTTTAAGGGCCCTTCCAACCCAAACCATTCTGTCATTCTGTGACCTTATTAAACCATGCTGTGTCCTGGCTGAGTCAAGGGCCAGTAGTTTCTGTCCTTAAAGAGCAAAGCTCAAAGCAGCTTTTGGGAAGAAGGCGGAGTAGAAAGCAGCAATTAATTTTCCTCTGCTGTCTCTGGGGTCTGCCCCATCCCTGCCCATCAGTGAGATGGATGCCAGTGTGTCATAAATGGGAACACACTCCTGGTACTAAAGTGATTTCAGCTTTCATTATAAGGCCTAAGGCATAGGGGATCCACAGGTAGAGCAGGAGCATTCCTGGTCAGCAATGAGTGAGGATGCTGCAGAGCCCAGAGCTGGTGCTGGATCTTCTTCCTTTTGAGCAGGGATGTTCCCGATGTTCCAGGTCGAGCAGCATGCTCTCACTGACTTGGATGCCCCCTTTTATACTGTTTTTTGCTCCTTTGGATTGGTTTCTGCTGGGATCCTTTATCTGCATGAAGGTTAAGGTGCTGATTGGCTCTCACAGTTCTGTCCAGTCTGGCTCATTTTTACTTTAGTTAGGTGTAATACAGTAAGTTGAGTACTTAAGTACTTACTTAAGTAAGTTGAGTAACTACCCTTTAAACCCCTTTTACAACATAATAACCAAACCTTTTACCAGTACATGCTTAACAATCATTAACTATTTTACAACAGTTTCTAAACTATTTTTGCCAGTTGTGGAAGCTGGGAACAGATGTGTGCTCCAGCAGCTAATGCAGTGTGATTGCTTCCCTTCTTGCTCAGGAAGCACAGCAGAGTGCTCCTTTCTCTGCCTCCAGGACATCTGAGCAGGGATTCCAACACTCTGGGAAGGAGAAGTGTTGGAGAGTGAGGAATGGGCAGAGCAGCCTTTGGGGACTGAAGGGGCTGCAGCAGCCTCAGTGCAGTTTGTGTGCTGGCTAAGGACTGTTTTATAAATGGAGCACAGCTATCATCCCTCAGCTGCATGGAGGTTACAGAGTTCTCTGGAGGATAACCAATCATTTGGATTGCCTTAAACAGGACAACTCACTGCAACAGTGTGGAGCCAAGATACCAATGTAAGCACCTCAGCAGAGAGTCACAAACAAGACTGAGGGGGGAAAAAAAATCCCATCTATCAGTGAAGAATTCACACAAAACCTCCTGACTGGTAGCATTCAATATCCTGGTATTCCATGAGTTTCACAGGATCATGGAATGGCTTTGGTTGGAAGGGACCTTAAAGCCCATCCAGTTCCAACCCCCTGCCATAGGGGACACTTTCCACTAGGTTGCTCAGAGCCCCATCTAACCTGGCCTTGGACATTTCCCAGGATGGGGCAGCCACAGAAACATCTCTGGGCAAGTTTCTTTCAACTCTTTCTCTCATTAACCCTGCACAGCTCAGGCTGACAGGCAAATAGGGTGTAAGATTCCCTTTCCTATCTGGTTACACAAATTGCTGCCTTTGCTCAGGTACACTTTACTCTTACACTATGAGAATGATGCACTAGAAAACAAAATTCTCCTTTCAGAGCCTTCCCAATGCCATTCTCCATCCTCTGTCATGCATCCCTGGGCCCCTGGCACTGCCTGGCTATGCAGGTGGAAAGGTGGAGAATTCCCAGGCTCAGCACCATAACCAGGGGAATTTCTGGGCTGCTTTGGCTTTCCTTAATTTTTCCATTCTTGTTGTGCTTCATCAGTGTGACATAAAAACAGGCTGCTTCCAGCACATATTCATTAGGTACACATAGAGGGAAGAGTACAGATCTTTAAATGTGAGGGACATGTTTTCCTCAGTAGCTTTTTCCACCCTGTTTTGCCAAACTGGCACTCCCTGCTCAGCCTCATTTGGAAATTGCCACAAATAAAACCCATACTGAAAACCTTCAAAGTACAAATAACTATGAAGAGAATGAGTCCAAGAGTTCACAGCTGTCTCAACTTTTCTTCACTTAAATTGGGGTTTTGCTAGGCAAGGTTTGTGATTCTGGGGAAAAAAACTCTATAACACTCTATACACTATAACAACATATAACATTCTAATATAAAATATTTTTTTTAATAAGGTATATTTAAAGCACTTTGATACACCAGAATGCAGTGCAGAAAGGCAGCTTTTATCACTTACCTTTGATCATCTAACAGGTTTTCTGTGAGGAATATGAGCAAGAGCTGATGGGAAAAAGAAATGGACAGGCAACAGTTAATGACAGTTTTTAAAACTGGCCATCCAGACCAGTGCAGCTGAGTAAATGTGACAGCTAAAGCTCTGTCCATATGAACTGCTGGTAAAACTTCCCTTCCCTGAGATGAGCACTTAAGAACTCCATGGTGAGCTTTGCCATTCTCTATGTTTGCTCTGGCGTGAATCAGAATAAAAATTTCTCTTTGCAACTTACTTTATTCATGATATAAGAAGGTTCTAAGAATATAATCTAGCTAAGTATCTCCTGACCCACCATCCAAAAAAATGAAACTCAGACCTAGAAGGGTCTTTACAAGTGGTTGTGTAGTTAAAAAATGTTCATCTCTTTTATGGTACCCATAGTTTGAGGGTAGGCATGAGGGAAAGTCATCCTCTGGAGAGATATAGTCCAAGGAAAAGCAGAAACACTGTAAGAGAATGGATGGGACATAATAATAATAATAATAATAATAATAATAATAATAATAATAATAATAATAATAATAATTCTTTTACCATGGCTCCAGGCCAAGAAAATGGAATAGCTGATAAGCAGGTGAATCATGTGAAAATGAGGTAAGAATATTCTCTTGTTCTCCCCTTGGACACAGGGAGTCCATTTTGGGGAAGGTGCTTTGATTAAATGGAAGTTGTTCCCAGGCTACACAACCCTCCTTTCTCTGTGTAGGAGAAAGATCCATCCTAGCAAATAAATGTACCAAATTCCTAAAGGAATAGACTGCTAACAGCCTTATAAGGAAGGTATGAAAGGCTTGGGGAAAGAAGGTTGTACAGCAGGGAAGAAAGTAATAGGGAATGACTTTGGGAAAATAAACCCTGAAGCTCCAAAAATTCAGTGTAAAGAATCTCCCAAAGACAGTACTCAAGTCCAGGCAGTGAAAACACCCCTTGGTGACCAGCTTGAACCTCCCAAGAGATGAGGATGGGGTGAAGTGAAAATCACCCCCCATTTCTCCTTCTTCACTGTTATCCTGTCTGCTTTGTGCTGGAAATGTGTCTCTGTTAGTCACACAATAACAGCAGGCAAGAGAAGGGGAAAGGAGGAGAATGTGCACCTGACTGGGATTCCATGGCCAATTGATTCCATGGCCACTGATCCCAGTGAATTTTAACAGGACGATACCAGCACAGTGCTATCTCTCTTTCATGGGGTGAATTGATTTCATCAGCCTTTTCCTTTCAGTAAAAGGCCTGACTAAAGTGATGGTGATATCTCTAAACAGGATTCTGATGGTAATATCTCCAGTGAAAAAGCTGCAGGATGTACAGGAAATTTCCTTCCATCTTTTGTCTCAGGTAGCCATGGCACTAAGAGCAGTTTTTGTGACATTTCTTTCAGAAATGTCAATAAATCAGCTTCACTCAAGGGCCACATTAGCAGTGTAACCACTTTTTAAAAGAGTCTAGAAAGCATGTAAAGAGCTCAGCTCTGTTCCAACCTAAAATTATGATTGTGAGGCACACCAAAGTGTGTGGGACTTAAAACACAAACTGTTTTCAGAAATACTTCTGGCTTTCTCCTGATGTAGCTTGATGCATAAGAGTAGTTTATAGATTGTCATTTGTTCCAACACTTAAAAAAAATGAGAAGGAATAATTACTATTTTTTCTATTTATCTTTTTTTCCATTTTTCCCCCTTATATTTTCTCTAAAAAATATACTTCTACTTTTAGAAGTAAAAGTACTTGATGAAAATAACTGAAAATTTTGAAAGCTCAAACTGAAATGTTTTATAAGCCAGCAATTTTTGTCCTAGCTGAAATGACACAGAGTGACATGAAGAGAATATATAGGAAATGATGGTTACCTCTGAATAATATTATTTGTAGTAAGTGTCATAGAAAACAGATAAGAAGGTGAAACAAAGCTTTACTGCTCTGGATGAGATGTTTCCAGTCACCTAAACCATGTTACCCAGCAGAACATTGTTCTAATTTTTCTACTAGCTCCATTTTTACTCAAAATCCATTAGACATTTCCCATTTTCCAGGGAGCTAAAGGCTGGCAAAACCACATTGGTGATCAAGACAGAAACTGAGAGTAAATAAAGTGTGGATTTATCCTAGTGTGGAGGATGATCTGCTCTGGTAAGTGTGGCCAGCTTTCTGTGGCTCCCATCCAGGATCCCCATCAGCCTGTCTGTGAGCCTGTCTCTGTCCTTGTGCTCCCAAAACACCTCCAGCAATCCATTGGAAGCTGTGGAAAAACAGGCCCTGCACTAAACACAGCCATGTGCTGGAAGAGTGATGTGGAAATGTGAAGAATAATCTGTGAGGAGGGCAGTTTTATATTTCTGATCCCCATTCTGGAAATGACAGCATTCCTTTCCAGATATACCCAAAATCAGAGGCCATACCTCAAAGTGCATTTGTCAATTCAATCATACAAGGAAGAAAAGTATGGAGCAGCTGATATTTGTGAGGGTGTTAAGAATAATGAATAAGATAAAAAAAATACCAACACTACTGAGCTAACAGCTCTGTTGTGCTTCAGCCTGGTGCTACAGACCTTGTGTTTGTTTCTCTGTTGCCAGAAAAGCTTAACAGAGATTAAGGTTTTATCAGTACTTGAAAGTTTATTTTGATATTTTGGATTCCACAGAACATAACTCAGGGAAATAATACAATTTTCTTTCAGTAGCATTGATCCAGTTTGGATCTCACGTTACTTGGAGCTGTAACAAGTCAGAAGAGTTATCTTGGTCACAAAATAAGGCACAGAAATGCCTTTGCTATACATAAATTAAGATAAAATGGTATGATTGCATCTTATTGCCTTAGGTAGTTTAAGGTTAAAACAGCCTGGCACCAGGGCAGAGCTCTGATAGTGAACATTTTTTACACAGGCTCTCCCATTTTCCAAACCTCCAGCTTTCCCAAAAACCTAGTCTTTGAGCTTTGGTAAATTTGGTAAGATGTTCTGCCCTCACCCTTCTTAATGTCCTTCAAAATATGTTTTTTTTTTTAATCTTGGTTGTAACTACTTATCCTTTCTTCTTAAAATATAAGAAAAAGCTTTTTTTTTTTTTTAATCTGATTTAGTACTTTGCCAGATTATTGTATCCCATGAAGTTTCTCTGTTTCTTCTGTCAGAAGTTTAAGAAATTAATCTTTCCATCTCTGGCTGTGAAACTTAGCTTGAATGATCATGGTTCCCTATTAATGTCTGGTGCTTAAGTGGCCCAACAATTATTTTTTTTTCCCCACACAGGATTTAAATTTAGACTGTTCTTCACCCTAACAGTTATCTGATGATATGCAAATGCAAGACCACCAACTTACACTTAATCAAAGTGCAAAAGTAAGGACTTTTTCCTTCATTTGTCACACTTAGAGAAGTTTAAGTGCTGGTCTACAGATAAGTCCACTCAGTTCACATCAGGTGAGTGGGAGAAGATTCCAGGCCAAAGAGACTGAACCACTCACCACATGAAGAAAACTTGACCTGACAACCCCAAAATCTGCCCTCACATCAGTGACCTCAGTGGCTCTTTCCCCTTTCTCTCCAGTGATTCTCTTCATGCTCCATGAAATGTGCATTGCTTTGACAGCCAGCAGAGCACTGAAAGATGGAAAACAAATATTGCAAATGTAAAGTTCTTGGCTCACTGAGTTGATCTCCCAAAGGAGATGTGTTTTGCCCTGTATGGGGTCTTCAAAAACCATGAAATACCTTCTAAAAGAATTTGTGACCAAAAGAAAAGTTATTATTAGATCTCTTATTAGATCTCTAATTAGCCCTCTAATTTCTGATTTCTTTCTGTTTTGTCTGCTGTCCTTTGCTCCCACAACACTGTTTAGCAGAAATCAGGTGTTTGAAACAGCTCAAAGCAGATGGTGTTTGCAGTAGAAGTTTTGCTTCTAGTCACATGCAGTCCATACTGTTTGCTCCTTGTCTTGCTTGAAGATAAAATATTTTCCTAAAAGCAGCTGCCTGGCTAAGAACAGAACAAGGAAAGCTGAAATTCCAGGGATTAAATTGGATTTTCCCATGCAAGAGCATGTATACAATGAGATTTGCCAGCCTATTTATCCCTCTGTAGAGTCCAGTGAAGACAGCTTCAGAAGATCACAGATAGCTCACATACCAGGAGAAGTTACTTCTCAGTGATGAATCCATACTAAATTTATCCCAACTCCAGAGCTGCAGTTTATAGTGCTATAGTTTATAGCAGTTTATGTTTTAAAAAAGAACCTCCTTTCCTTGCCTTCTGAGACTTGAGTTTCACTTGGGAAACTTCTCTCAACAGCTCTGGGTTGTTTTTTTTTTAATTCTCTTTCAAGTAAAATCATGAGCTGCTGAAAGGTCCCAGTTTAAGTTCTGTGGGACAGCAGGGCCCTCCAAATGGTCTCTGCAGAAGTGGCTCTGGACAGAGGCAACATGCCTGCTTTTTTATTTGGTTTGTTCTGTGAGGGTGAAGTTCCCACAAAGAAAGCAGCTGTGGGCTGGAGAAGGAAGGTACTGTATAATCCTGGGAGAGAAATAGTTAAAATATTATTAATCTGAAAGTGCAAGGAGGGAATACAGACCTCAATGGGTACAGGAGATAAACAGGCAAGGGTGCAAACTGTGGGGATACAATGAGAAAGGCAGACAAAAAGAAGAGGATGAGGGACATTGTCCTCTGCTCTCTGAGAGTCCAGGGGTGCCATTGAAAGGAAGATTTGCATGGGTACAGGATATAAAAAGAATTACTAGGAAGACACATGATAGTCAGATAACATCATGATAGGAAATCTAGAATGACTGACCTGTAGCTTTTTTATTCCTTGGTGAAATGGGTGTAAAACACACTGAGGAGTCATAATCATAGAGGTTCTCATCATTCTCAGAGCATCCAGCTGAGTGTAGAGAAAGGAACCTGCAATCAGCCTAAGCATGCAGCTGGGCTGATATCTCTCTGATACTCTGTTTTGGAGGTATTTTTGAGGGCTTTTTAAATATAAATTGTTAGCAAATTCACTTTGTAAAATGGGTACCCAGTAGCAATAGCTGGAATGTAAGATGGTTCTGCTTATTTTCCTCTGAGACTTTAGCCTGGAATCAGGTCACTGTAAGTGGACTTTTTGGCCCATGTGGACTCATATTGTTCCCTCCTCCTCCAAGTCCCTGATTTGTATGGATTTTGAAGACAAAATTATATCACATGTAGGCCTTCGGTGTACAAATTTTTTCAAATTTGCAATGTTTCAATGTGTAGAACAGTTTTGATGGTTCTAGGATAGCTGTGGATAAGAAGGGAAACATTATTTTCTGGACTGAAGCCATGAATTCTAGATAGGGACATCATAAATTTCAATGGACCTTGGATACATGGGTTCAATCATAAACTTTAGGCATTGAGCACCTTCAAATCCTCAGCTGCAGAAATCAATCTATGAGAGGAACAGCTGTAGCTTCTAGTTTGCCCATGTTTAAAAGCCTTTCCTGTCTCTAGAAAACATGTTGGCCATAAAAATGGAACAATCCAAGGAGGCAAAACCCCATTATTTCCTCTAGATGGAATTAAGTAGTGTGAGAGTTGGGAACATCAAGTCTCAAGAAGCAGACTTGCTCCTGAGTTTGTGTTAATTCTCTATTCTAACAGTGCCAATTCCATGAAAAGGAAAGAGCTCATCATCTACAACCATATAAAATAGTGTTAATAGTATGGACCAGACACACATTTACTTCCAATGGGACTTTTCCAGTGGTTCCCATGTGTGTCTGATAAAAATGTGTCTCAATACCTGAAGTCACCCAGGTATTCCAGAAGGAAAACAAAACAAAATCCTGGTTGAAAGTGAATACTGCTGGCCATGTGGCTGAGGTTGCCTGTTAAAGCCAGAAAAGAGATAAGATTGAAATAATGTGAGATAATGATTGATGATGCAACTTCCCTCCCTCGTTTGAAAAGGAAATAATGACCTGTTAGATTCCTGCCTTGCTTGCATTTAAATAACAAACACAGTCTCAAGATGTTAAGGGCTGCAATCTTCTGCACAGAGGAAACCATCTTTAGTTTAGTGATGAAAGGAAACAGATGGTCTCTCCTTTATGCACTAATCTTCCTGTATGTTTCAGAAAATTAAGGTTTGGGGAGTGGAGTTGAGGCAGGGTGAATTCTTCTCCTGGGAGAGAATATTCAACAAAAATCACTTCAAGAAGATTCACTGAAAATTGTATCTCTTTTTATGGATAAGTAGTTTGCAGGCAGATTGCCTATTGCTTTTCCAGAATATTAACAGCTTGTTTTAACACGTCTCTGTTGCACAAGCTCTTTGTAGACATCATCTCTCTTCCCAATTTCATCTGGGCTGCACTGTGACAAAGCAATGTTGTCTCTGCTGGAAGTTCTACTGTGGCTCACTACCAAAGTGTTCTTCACTTAAGGGTGAGGAAGGCAGATTTCCATCTGGGATTTAGTTTTTTTTTAATTCTTCTGTGCACTTTTTCTGTGCACTGTGAGAGGAAAGCCTTTAAGAATTAATGTCTATCTGAAGAAATTTTGGAGAAAATTTCAGAGAAAATGTGTGTCTGAAGAAATCAGTCAATTATGGATTACTTAGTAAATTACTATTTATTATCACTTAATATTTGATCTAATCATGTGGGAAACCAGGACATCCCTCTTGCTGCCTTGGATGGGCTGAGACCCTGGCAGGGGGCTCTGAGAGCTTGGAATGGAGCCAAAGATCCCTCTGCTTTTGATCTCAAGCCATGGAAACAGTTACCAACTTTTATTGAGGAATTACAAACCAGGGAAAGTAGAATAAAATAAGTATCTTATTATTAAGTAGAAAAACAGAATGTTAGGATTCATATGAGAAGTGTACAGGGGGGTCAAGATGGAGGAATCTGGGTGTGTGCTGCCCTCCTTCCTTCTTCTTCATCGTCTCCATTTTCTTGGTGATGTTGGCACTTGGGGATTGGTTTAAGGTAGAATTTCACTGTCTAACACAGGTGATAGGTATTGGGGATTAACTGTAAATAATGTCTGTGTAGTTTATAGTATATAAAGATAACACAGCCCTGAGGGTGGGCAGTGTGCCTTGGACTGACCTGCTGAACACATCTGGGCTGGGCAGGGAGAACATGTTATAGATAAGAGAAAATAAACAACCTTGGGAGCAAAAGCCAAGCAGCTCTGACTCTTTCTTAAACCATCTGGCTGTGAAAAGGACTCTCAAGAAATCCCCACGCAAGGGGAATTGCGAGATAATCATAGACAAGTACAGAATCAGACTTCCAGTGACCCTACAGGGAGACTTTCCTGAGTGAGACTTTCCTGTTTCCTGAGTTTTGGGTTAGTGATGGGGTTTCTGGTTGGAAATTTGGTTGTTGCTGGTTTTGTTATAGATGAATAATGAGATGATTGACTCTTGCAATTAAGGGATGACTATGGTGTGAATATTAAGAAAAGCTTTAGTGATGCATAGTTATGTTATTATAGTTTAAATGTCCTTTGTTCTCCCCATGGTTCCCTTTCCCCCCCTCTGTATTGTTACCATCAGACAGCCTGGGGTGTCTAGGACAGGTAAAAGAAGGCTGCACTTGTGCCCCTTCCATGGGCAGCTGGGAATGGAAAAGCTTGTTGCTGAGGGGGTGCAGCATGAGGACACCTGAGCTCCAGGTGTCCAGCTACAGGAGAGCAATCTCCAGCAATAAAGGGCAGAGAAGAGCTGAGTGACAGACTTTGGGAGGGGCCAGGGTTGGCTGATGCAACCCCCAGGGGTATAAAAGACTGAGCATCCATCTTGAAATTGAACTGGCCATGTGGTGTGCACGAGGTAGTTCCCAGAGTTGTAACTTTTTCCTTATATAGTCCTTTTGTTGTATTTTTGGTAAAGGTTTAATAAACCTTTTAAACTTTCAAAGTGAGCAGTTGTTTCTCACAGTTTGGTTCATGATATGTGACTTCTTTAAAGAACTGTCCTTAAGGTCCCCTCCACAGAACCACAGACTCATGGAATCATTAAGGTTGGAAAAGACCTCGAAGATATCAAGGCCAACTTCTGACCTTATCAATTAAACCAGAGCACTGAGTGCCACATCCAGTCATTTCTTGAACACCTCCAGGGATGGGAACTCCACCTATCTGGGCAGCCCATTCCAGGCATGGTAATCCTTTAAAATTGGAGAGCAAACTCAACTTTCCATCAAGAAGTAGAAAACTGGCCAGAAATTAGGGAACCTCAGGGTTGTATTTGCAGCAAGCAGTCTGTACTTGCTAAGGAAGCACCAAGGGAGAAATTCTACTTCCCAACTTTTTTTCTATTCTCTGTTCAGAATTAGTGAGCAGTGTAGATAGGAGACACTGAGCTTGTGACAGTAGATCTGAGAGGACACATGAGCCTTTCTCAGTCATGTATTTGTCCTCAGAATTCTTTAGGGTGAGGCAGCACAAAGTACCACAGATCATTTTATGTTATTGTAGCATGGGAGATCGAGTGACAGTTTGGAGGCCAAAAGGCAGCTCAGAGATATTTCAAATATGGGACAGGTTAGTAGTGATCTTTCTGCTTCTGAAAGGCTCAGCATGTTGGGCTTTTGGTCACTACCGGCAATGTCATCATCAGGTGTAAATTTATTTTGAGATTTACAGGCTGGATCCATGAGCCCAGGTCAGGGCTCTGAGGGTCAACAAAGCCAAGAGCTGGGTCCTGCCCTGGGTCACAGCAACCCCCTGCAGCTCCAGGCTGGGACAGAGGGGCTGGAAAGCTGGGAAAGGCCCTGGGGGTGCTGGGGACAGCGGCTGGACAGGAGCCAGGTGTGCCCAGGGGGGCAGGAGGCCAATGGCACCTGGGCTGGGCCAGCCATGGGGTGGCAGCAGGGCCAGGGCAGTGACTGTCCCCTGTGCTGGCACTGCTGGGGCCACACCTCAGATCCTGGGGCACTTCTGGCAACCTCAGGACAAGAAAGACATGGAGGGGCTGGAGCGTGTCCAGGGAAGGGAACGGAGCTGGGGAAGGTCTGGAGCACCAGGAGGGGCTGAGGGAGCTGGGAAAGGGGCTCAGCCTGGAGAAAAGGAGGCTCAGGAGGGACCTTCTGGCTCTGCACAACTCCTTACAGGAGGGGACAGCTGGGGGGGGATCAGGCTCTGCTCCCAGGGAACAAGGGACAGGACAAGAGGGAATGGCCTCAAGCTGTGCCAGGGGAGGGTCAGGTTGGACATCAGGAAGAAGAGGAGTGTGCAGGGAACTCAGCTGATAAATATGCCATATCTAATACTGTAGAAATGATCCTGACCTCTTTCATGAGTAGTAACTGTCCACCACCCAAGGAGAAGCATGAAAGCCCATATATATCTGGAACTCCCTCGAATGAAGGGGGAAAAACCCTATTTCTATACTTGAAGCTTGCCAAAGCTGGATGTCAAAATCTTAAAAAGGAGAAAGTGACAAATTTCCCTCAGCAAATGTAGAAACAGAAGTGGAAGTTACAAATACTTGCAAATTGTCAGTACTTGCTTGTCTACCCCCTTAATGAAAATATGAAAGCTATGCTGAGGAAAACCAGAGCAAATTTTCTGCTGTTTTTTGACAGCCTTTTTTTCTGAGGACATTTCTGACTTTTCACTCTGTGTGCAGGAATAATGGGAGCAGCAGGTCTCTGTGGTTGCAGGAGCCTGTTCACGTTTCTTTACACATTGACTGAACGTGATCCCGTGAACTTCAGCAAAGCTGTGGTTATTAATTTAAATAAACACTTCCCACTTTTCCAGCCTCCTGATTTTAATACAGACAGGTGACAGGATGAATTAGTTAGTTCAGTGGTAGGGCCATGCTGCAGCACAAGCTGATCATGTTTCTTCAATATTTGATATGATGAGGCATTGCAATGCCTTCCAGGCAGGGTTCTAACATGCAGGTGCACACACCATGACTCAGGAATTAGTGTTGAGATGGCAAAGCCCAGCTTCAAGGGCCTTTGCAATTAAGTTGACCAAGACTTGCATTTCTTAAATCCAGCTGTTGTGCTTCACTTCAGACACCTCTGTTGCTGACTCTAATGAAAAACATTTGCAATGATACGTGATACAGCCTGCTAATGTTCTGCAGAAGTGAAAGGTAAAGGCAGGTGTGGGGTTTCATTTAAGTGATTTCATAAATTAACTTTAATGTGACCTGTAGTTCCTCTGCCAAATAATAGGTTAGCAAATGAATTTGAATATGTATTATTTGAATGATGAAAGCTGATGTTAGCATCTGAATGGGACCTGGAAACCTGGCAGGTTTTTATTGAGTGACAGTCTTATTATTTCTAGTGAATAATTCATGTCCTGAAGGTGGCTGTGGCAGAAAGACTGCATCACCAGACATGAGACAAAACCAGACATTTATCCCACACTTTAAGGTGTGCATTCAGATAAGAACAAAACTGAAAGCCTAATTCTCCTCAGGGTTCAGTAATTCACAGCATCTGGAAGCAGCCTGGTGAGGAGCAGGGAAGACAGCAGGGCTATGAGGCCAAAATTGCAGTGTTTGAAGGTCAGGAGGGTGTTGTTTCCTACAGGGACAGCACTCCCCTGCTCATGAGCCCAGTGATAAGGGTGTGCCAAGAGATTTCCTTCATGCACCTGACATGGCCTTTCAGTGTGATATGCTCTATTGCAAATAAACTCCTGCCTCCTGTATATCATTTAGTGAAGAATTATTGAATGATTTTTAAAATTATATCAGGGAAATAAAGTGCTATTAAAGCACAGAAATGATGGATTCTGTTGCTTGAAAGCACCCACTGAAACTAATGCCGTGACTGAGACCAGTTTTTTAGTCAGCAAGTAAAATGTCAAATTAAACACAGCTCTATTGATACACCAAGAAAAGGGTTCTTGGTATAATGCCAACATCAATAATTATAAAGGGGAGACAGCAGGCTAAAAGGCATGGCTGGCAGCACTGTTAAAATATTTGTCCTTGGTGGGACCAGAGACTGATCTAGATTAAATTTAGATTCCAAAGAAAAAAAACATCTCAAAGGGCATATCACAAAACTTAACTGGTTTATTTGTTGCAAATCAGATCAAACAAAATACAGTAGAATAAACATTTATTGGTTTTAAAGTAGTGGAACTGCACTGCAGTCCGATGAGTGAGTTGGTTCAGTGCACAGTAGGTGAGGATTTAGGGGATTCTGCCCCTCTGCCCCTCTCTGCTCAGCCCCCCCTGCAGAGCTGTCTCCAGCCCTGGGATCCCAGCACAGGAAGGACAGGGAGCTGCTGGAGCCAGGCCAGAGCAGGGACACCAAGGGGATCAGAGGGATGGAGCAGCTCTGCTGGGAGCAAAGGCTGAGGGAATTGGGATTGTTCAGCCTGGAGAAGAGAAGGCTTTGGGGTGAGCTCATTGTGGCCTTGCAGTGCCTGAAGGGAACCCACAGGAAAGATGGAGAGAGACTCTTGACAAGGGCCTGGAGTGACAGGACAAGGGGGAATGGCTTCACACTGACAGAGAGCAGGGTTAGATTGGATATTGGGAAGAAATTGTTCCCTGTGAGGGTGCTGAGGCCCTGGCCCAGGTTTCCCAGAGCAGCTGTGGCTGCCCCATCCCTGGCAGTGCCCAAGGCCAGGTTGTGAAATGTGTCCCTGCCCATGGCAGGAGGTTGGGACAAGATGATCTTTAATGTCCTTCAAAGCCAGACCAATAGTCTTTCTTCATCTTTCTGGGTTTCAAATATCTGTCAGTGTCTGTGAGCATGTGGTGTGTTCTAGGCAGTTCCACATGATGAAGAGAAGAAATTTAAATGGACAGATTCTGTCTCAGTTGTGGCTCATCTCTTTATGATTTATCTCCAAAAGGAAGCAGGTCCTGCGTGTGGAGGGCAGACAAAAGGTCTCCAAGCAAATATTGGCTATTAAAGTCTATTGAGTGGAAATCTGCCTTTAGTTTATGGAGGGGTCATGCACTTAGACAGTTAAGGCAGAGCTTATTGCCAGTGGGTGATCTAAACATTTTCTGGCAGATCCTGAGAGAAATCACTGTGACTGAGGTTTGTGAAAGAAGAGAAGGCTCGTTAGCTCATTCACCATTCTCCAACCAGTCGTGCACAGGCCCGTGGTGGTGCAGAGCACAAATATGGGTTGAGCTACATTGAACATTCACAAATTACTCTGGTGACAAGTACCTGGGACAAGGCAACTTGTCCAGATAAGGGAAATAAAGTTTATTGTGACTTCCTGCTGCTCTGGCTCTGCAGCCTGTTGAACACATTGCACAGGCAGGGAGCTCATCTCTGGGGCAGAGAGAATAATGGCTCTGGACATGATGGAGATAACTCATGCCTTTGGGACCAAGTCCAACAGGACTGCAGTGGATGATCTTTCCTAATCATTATTTGATAGATCCACACCCCTCCAAGGAATAAATCATCATTATCCTTTTGGAGCCAGTGCAAGACTCTTCCATGCAGAATGCTTTTCTAAATGTATTTTGTCAAACTTCTGCTAAGAAAGAAATTTCTAAAACTCCCCTTAGAAAGACAGTTTTCAAGGGGAGTTACTTGGAGCTCCCTTATAAAACAGTCCTCTTAAAACTGATGTACCTCTATTTTGGGGGAGAAAGCTGTTCTGAGAGTGCTGCAGCAATGTTTTTAGTTTTCACCACTATTTCATTAATATGTACACTGGCTTCAAATGATCTCACATTCCTTGATACTTCTCCAGCAACTCACAAAATACTAAGTTAAGAGAAAGTGTTCTGCACCAAGCCAATGCCTGCTCTGATGTGGTGACAAATGCTATTTTGGGAATACTACATCTCTGCTGGAGATGTCTCATTGCAATGCATGGGTGTAATAACCCATGGAATCCTCTCCCTCTCCTACTGGAGTCAGATCAGTCCTGAATTTTATCCACTTTTCCAACTGGCAATCACATGATCTCACATATTGTGCCTGGTCTGAACATTAAAAGTACAGTCTGATCCACTGTCTGAAGCTCTAATGATGGCAGAAAGGATATTTTTTTCACAATCATATGCTCAAAAAATTATCTTCAAGTCTTAATTTTCATTCAAAATAGGAAAAAAATATATCAAAGCACAAAGATCTTATGCTCTCATTTTAAATAAGTGCTACAAAGTTCCAAATGGGACTGTCTAAATAGTAAAAACAAAATCCAAAGTATAATCTCTTTCAAGTGGTTAAATTTGAATTTGTAATACATTTTTATGGTAATGGTGTCTTTATATTTACCAAAAATAAGACACTGCCTACTTACTCCAGGAGCTGTGTAGTCCCAGTGGAGATGCCATGTGTTGGATAAAAACTTTTTCCTGTGCAGCCACAATGTTCTGTTATCCTTCACCTTCCATGTTGTGAAATTACTCTGCAAGTGCACAAATTTTAAGGACTTATTTATGATTATCATTTGTTTGTGTCCTTTTCCAACCCCATGCAAAAATTTGCTTCCTTCTACCTACCACTAGAACTGCAATTTCCCTTGAAAAAATTTAAATATCCATAGCATCATGCCAGGTCACATCAAGTCATTCAGGCTTTCAAGACATAACATCAGCCCACACAATGTGACATGGTTGCTGCATCGTGTCACAACTCTTCAGGGATATTATAGTTTTTTAATAAATGATTGTAGAAGTTACCATGGCTACAAACCCTCTTTATTCTGTTCAGATTTGAAACATTTATTTAAATATTGGCTAAACCACTCTTTCCTTCCCAGCAACAACACGAGTGTTTCAAATGTGCTTATTGTCAAGTTTCGAGGATGAGGAAATTCCTAACATATTTCCATGTGGTTTTTGTTGTCTTGTTGTTTTTTTTTTTAATCAGCTGTGACTTCATTCCTTGGGATAAATGCAAAATGTGAACAAAGGGATTTTGTTGCTGTTTAAATAGCACTTAAGAGGATTTAGCTGCTGTAGACCAGGACAAGTCCAGTAGACTTGTGAAGGTCAAGGTGTTTGTGGGTTAGAAAGGAGCAGTGCCAGGAGAGGAGGCAGTGCCCTGTGAAGGCCACTTGTCATTCCTGTTCAGTAATCCTCATATTTTCCTTGGAGATACCAGAGGCATTAAGCTGGAACAGCTTGGCAGGACACCCTGTGGAACAGCATGACAAACAGGCTTCACATCCCACCCTAACACTGGTGAGGATTTGGAGGTTTTATAAATGGAAGTGTTTTACCTCATCCTGTAGGTTCTAATGATGCTGCACTGCTGTTGCTGCAATGAACAAGAAAGGGGAAAATAATGCAAAATTGGCCTATTTCCCCTCCTGCATGATTCACCACACTCATTCAGACATGACCTTCCTCGAGTCCAGACTTCTGCCTCTCATGGTGGCCAGCATCAGGCAGTCCCAGGGAAATAAAATCACTTTGAGGGAGAAGGATGTGGATTGTGATTCCCCAGCTGCCTTCTCCCAACACCTCCCTGTCAGGCTGGCCCTGAGGAGAGACCTTAAGGCAGGTGGTTTAATAAAACTGGAGGAAATCTAGTTTTATTTCTCTTACTATGCTGCTGTTTGCCTCTCTTTCTTTCTCCTAATTTCTTTTTTTCTTTCTCTTTTCTGGCACAGACTTTTGTTTTTTTAGTGTCCACCTTTAGCAAGTCCCAAAGTCTGGTGGTCTTTCCAAGAAAGTTTGTGTAATTCTTTTCTGAATTTGCAGCCAGATTTTGGGTGTTTTGGAGTCTGTGGAGGAATAGAGCCTGGGAAAATCACCTCTGCAGAGAGAAAGTAATTTTCTCTTCAGTTTTGCTCAAAAAAAAAGCAAAGACACATCTGGGTTCATCTTCCCCTTGTGTAGTTCTGGAACACCCCATGGCTGATCTTACTGGGCTGAAAGGAAGAAAAACATATTTATCTTTTGCCTTTTTGGTTTTTATTTGGTTTTAATCATTTCGATGACATGATTTTAATTTCTGGATTCTACTGAAAAGTTTATCTTAGTTTTAGCTAAAATACACCACTTTATGCCAAGTTTCTTTGCTTGCTGTCCTAGTTGTGATTTTTAATATTTCCCAAAGAAATTAAAGGGAAATTTGTTGGAATTTGACCAGATGCTTTAATACTCTTTATTGTAATTATCTAATATCTGTATTACAAAATGTGAAATCTAGGAATTGAAAAGCAAGGAAAAGAATTCTGTCCTTTCCCTCTGGGGATTTTGCAAATCATATTTTTGTACACATTATATTATTGGTATATATTTATTATATGCAATAATTACTACGATGTATTGTTTATAAATATTTTAACTACATATGCTTTTGTATGTAAACATTTTGAAGTGATTTCCTTTACTGCTAGGAAAATCATTAGGACTAATTGCTAGAAAAGTAGCAGTTGGCAGGATGGAAGATCTTGAGGGACAAGTTTTAATAGAAAAACATCTATATTAGGAACCTTTTCTCTGTTCTCCCTCATTTACATAATAAAAATGGAACACATGTCAGTGATTAAAACGGTTTAAAAATAAATCTTCCCTTCTCAAATGTGCAAAAGTTAATGGTCTCAGGGGACTTAAGGCTCCCATGTGGCCAACAGCAACTCCATTAGACTTGTATTGTTCTGTACACCCAGAGTCAGTGTGCAATGTCATTTTCCTTTGCCTTTATTGGGTTGTTCCTTCCTGTGGTTGTTTCCTGCAAATTCTCATGACTAATCTGTTTCTGAGGTGGCTCTTTTTGCAGTCAAACCTCATTCCCTGAATGAATGAGACTTTGTGAATCAGTGGGGGCGACGGCACCTGAAATGAAAGTCAATGAAAGTGATGCAAGTAGCCAATTTAAAATGCCACAAAAGGGTGACCAATGGTCTGATTTTTATCCCTTGGCAATCACCTCACAGTGGGTTTGAAAGGACCATTTTCAGTTGGTTTATGATCTGTGCCAATGCCTCTCTTTATAATCTGTCACCTGGGCTCTTTTATCTTCTGTAATTTTTGCTATCCATTTCAGAGGGAAACTGAGATGGGCTAAATTTAATGAAGGCTTTACTGGAATCTGAGTCCTTTCATTTCTGATACTCACTCTATCTGGGTATGAAGTGATTTAAGATAGTGTAATTAAAAAAAAAAGAAATGTTATTATCCTCCATTAAGTAGTTCTCTGGTTTGTGAGCAAAACATAATTCTGAAAAGAAAGAGCAGAGGGAATGAATTTTATCTTTAGACTGTGATTCTCCTTGTGAAGCAGCAGGAGAATGTCTCCCACACAGGAGTTCAGTTACTCCTCCAGGATTGCTGTTTCCCATAAAACAGGATCCTGGCTCCTATCCTCACACTCACCTGTTTGACATTATTGTGTGCAACATCGTGGAAATGTGTTGATGATTTGTGCAGCTCTGTGTGTGTCCGTGTGAGCAGATGGATGTCAAAATCAGGGAGAGGGTGACAAAACCCCAGTGAAATTACCTTTCCTTGGTAATTACAGAATTCAAGAAATCTTTTTTTTTTTTCTCCCTTGTGTCAGAGAGAAGCAAGGGCAAGGCAGATGGGAGTAGCATTCTCATTGAGTGCACAGTCCCTGAGATCCAAACAACATCAGAGAGGACCTGGGATGATAACCAAGGTTCTTGGGACAGGCAAGAATCCAGTGACTTTGGGCACTGGTTGACAACCAGCTGAACATGAGCCAGCCATGCCCAGATAGCCAAGAGGCCAGTGGCATCTGGCTGGGAATGGTGTGGCAGCAGGGCCAGGGCAGTGACTGTCCCCTGTTCTGGGCATTGCTGAGGCTGCATCTCAAATCCTGTGTCCACTTCTGGGCCTGTCATTGCAAGATGAACATGGAGGGGCTGGAGCGTGTCCAGGGAAGGGAACGGAGCTGGGGAAGGGTCTGGAGCACCAGGAGGGGCTGAGGGAGCTGGGAAAGGGGCTCAGCCTGGAGAAAAGGAGGCTCAGGAGGGACCTTCTGGCTCTGCACAACTCCTGACAGGAGGGGACAGCTGGGGGGGATCGGGCTCTGCTCTCAGGGAACAAGGGACAGGATGAGAGGGAATGGCCTCAAGGTGTGCCAGGGGAGGCTCAGATTGGACATCAGGAAGAATTTGTTCACTGAAAGGGCTGTTAGTCACTGGAATGGGCTGTCCAGGGAGGAGGTGGAGTCTCCATCCCTGGAGGTGTTCAGGAGATGACTGGGCATGGCACTCAATGCTCTGGGCTGGGGGACATGGCGGAGTTTGGTCACAGGTTGGCCTCATTGATCCTTGAGCTCTTTTCCAGCCTTAGTGATCCTGTGAGCCCCCCACAGGTTTGCAGCAGTGAGGCAGGGCTGAGATCAAAGCAGCAGGAGCAGGCAGTGACTGGGGACACGGGGGACACAAGGCAGAGCAGAGGCACAGCCACTGCACAGATGAACCCCAGCTGCAGGGTGATGCTCCTGGGCTCTGGCACTTGTGTGCTTCCAGCACAAGTGCCATCCACCCAGGAAGCTTTGCTGCAGCACCCAGCACAGCAAGTGAGGCTGGCTGATAGTCACAGGACCTACCTCTGGGCCTCTGACTGTGCTGTTTGGTTACTGTGGCCCTGAGCACCACCTAGGCTTTCACTGCCCTGAGCTGCAGCCTCCCCACGTGCACCTTCTGCTCATTGCCCCAGGACCTCTGTGAGCCCAAACCTGAGCCCCCACTTGTGGCTCTGGCTGAGTTAGAGGTGTTCCAGCAGTCAGCCCCATCGTGCTGAGTGGATTTTCAGGGCTGATCTTGGTCTTGACTTGTTTGCACCATCAAATGAGCATGTTGCCATCACCCATCCCTGCTTGCTCTGCCCAGGCCCTCGGGGACAGTGCTCTGGACAGGTGGGTGCTGCATCTGCCCATCTTGTGGTCATCCTTGGCTTCTTGTTGTCCTTCACAGAGCAGCTTTGTTCCTGTTGCTCCCTGGTGAAGGTCTGGTGCCTTTAGACCCCTCTTCAGTCACTGCTGGGAGAGACAGTCACATGCAGGGGCAGTTCTGTTCTCAGGGGGTTTGAATTATGTTTGTGAGGTGCCTTTATTCCCCCTCTCCTTGCAGAGGACACCTGGGAAGGCTGGGCTCCCAAACTAGGTGGTGTGAATAGCATCAACAGAGAGGGAGCAGAGTACACTGGCAGCAAAAATCACGAGTGTCATGATAAATGTGCTGCTTTTGAGAGGGTGAAAAGGAAATCTAAGAGGAAGCGATAAGGAGAACAAAATGGTAAAATAATCTAGAAAGAGAAGGTGTTGAATGGAGCTGAAAAACACTGCTAAGAGAATCTACAAGAGCTGAAAATTGTCAACAGCATGGGATTGAGCAAGTCCAACCACAGACATGATAAATGAGAAAGTTTTCAGTTTCTAACACTGTGTGTGAGCACTGTGTCCCTAAGTCCTCTTTCTGCAAATTTCATCTCAAGCCAAATGACACATGTTTTACTCTCAGGCCAGAGAATTACCACTCATGTCCTCTTTGCTCTCAGAAAGCCTTAATTTCTTAATTCTGGGTTTTGAATAAAAAATCCTACTGGAAACTCCTATCCAGTGATACTGTGGCTGCTTCTGCATCTCCTTCTGCCACATCAGACCTGTGTTCTGAATCTAGTTGTGAGGAAGATATTCCTGCCCTCTGTGCTTCTTTGGCTTTTTGCTGGGAGACAGTCATCCTCTGAACAGAGTCAGAGTAAGGTTACACAAGTTGTTTAATATAAAAAAATGAGTAGCCTTGGCAGTGTTTTTTAAAGCCTTGGCAATAGCACATGGGAGGGATTTCATTACTCTGCAGAATGGTTCTTCTTATGAGCAAAATGCAAACAGAATCAAAACTTTCCATTTCTCAACAGGCACCTAATAGTTAAAGGGCCTGTTTTTTAACCTTGCACTGAATGATGACTGTACATTTCTAAGTGACAGCTGTTTTGAAGGCCCTGCACTCATTAAAAGGTGCTCTAAGTATAAAATCAGTGTTATGGATTGGATATTGGCAGCCCTTGTCTTCTAACCCCTCAGTTAGCCAAAGATACCAAAGATACTTAGTTAGCCAGAGAGGGGATAATTTCTGAGATTCACAGTTAGAATTTTGACTAGAGACTAATCCTGGGTCATTGTGAAAAATGAGGTCTGACCTCACTATGCTCTGAAGTGTGCTGTGAATCTCCTCTAAGTGTGACCAGACAGCTTTGGATTTTCCTGGAGAGAGGCTGAGTCACATCTGTAAAGCTTTTTTGGTGGATGGTGCCTTCAGTTCCCAGTAAGGTGAGTGGGAGCATCTGCTGCTCCCTCAGAACACACACAGAACAAGCTGGGGAGCTGCTCCTTTGCTCAGCAGTGAACTGGCCACTGATGCCAGCAGGCAAAAAGACAACTGGCTGATGAGAGCCTCAGAGACTCGGTCTCCTTTGAAGCACTACTCTGTGGGAAACTTGGACAGAGCTCTTGAGAAATGTTAAGGCCAGTGGATGCTCCTGTCTCTGAGCAAACTGTCCCCTAGCCAGACCATCAGCTGATTGCAGCCACTGCTCAGGAGCTGATGAGTGGCTCATAATGAACACAAGTGGCTGCAGGGCAAATGCTCCCTTGGCAAACACAACTTCGAGCCAAGCAAGGGAAAAGGTCAGGCTGAAGCTGTGTGCCACAAAATCAGGATGCTGCAAAGGTGGCTTTAAGGGAAACCTTTTCAATCAAGACTTATAAACATTTTACTTTCCACCAGGATTTGATTTCCTGGTCCTAGCTCAAAGTCTGGCCGGCTGCCTCTTTTTCTTCTGCTGTGTGCATGTATTTTTAAGCTTCCCTATGAGATCCCAGCCTACAAACAAGTGAATAAAACTCAAATTTGCCAATACCTGCTCTTGGATTTGTGGGGGCTGACTCCACCAAAAGCAGCAGCACAACATCTGTGCCTCTGATGTAGCGATGCAGAGCACTTTGCGCAAACAAAAATAGAAGATGGCAACAGCAGAACTGTGCTGCTGAGCTCTTCAAAACCAAACCCCTTCAGATGATTTAATGGCAGTGACAAATGCTGTGTCAAATGACTCCCTTGTTTATCTGACAGCATCTAGATACGTCAGACATCCGAGCTCCATCGTGCGGGGCTCGGTGCTTCGATGTGATAATAAATATTGTTTGCCCCAGAGCTCTCTGCGTGTCCAGGGAGAGATGAGCTGCCAGGAGGGCTGCACGGGAGCTGTGAACTGATTAGGAGTAGTATAACGAGCAGCAGCCATGGAACACCAGCTGTCTGTCCTTCCTCTAGCAAGGAGAGAGCAGGGAGTAAGTCTTAAAGAGATATACCAAGAAAGATGTGGAATGCTCTCGGGTTTTGATGATTTTGGTGGCTCCTGAGGTATTAGAGAGTCTTTTTCTCCCAGCCCCGCGACCGAAGAAGAGGTTGAGATTCCTTGGTTCTGCTTTTCAAGGTTGTTTATTTCTCCTTATTTGTCACATTCTTTCCCTGACCCGCTGAGATCTGTTCAGCAGGTCAGGCTGAGGCACAGTCCCAGCCTTTAGGGTGGTGTTAACTTTTTATACTAAGAACTACATGTACTTTATTTACAATAATTTTCCAATACCTATCTCCTGTGTTAGACAGTCTGTCTCTGCTCTAAACCAATTAGAAAGTGTCACCATCACAGCAGAAGATGGAGGACAAGAAGAAGAACAGGACACACCCAGATTCCTCCATCTTGCCTCTTCAACCCCCATTCTAAAACCCCAAAATTCTACTTTTTCACCCTGTGACAAATTAACTATCACTCTATTCAAACTCTTATGGCTTGTAAATCCTCACTCAAAATCCTCACTTGTGGCTGTAAATCCTGGTAATTGTTTCCATGGGCTAAAATCAAGGCACAGGTGTTTTTGACTCTGACCCCCTTGCCAGGGTCTCGAATCATCCAGGGCAGCCAGAGGAATGCCCTGGGTTCCAACAGAATGCTATTTACACATTATGACTGGGAGCTTCCCCCATACATGGAAGGTAGAATAAAAAAAATGGAGGGCTGAGCATGGAGGAAATCTAACAGACAAGTCAGCAAAGGCAGGAATCAATACCTACTGTGAAATCCATAACTGAAGGTTTGTTATCTGATTTTCTTCCTTTTTGACCACAGAAAATTTTTCTGAGTCTCGTTTTCTTCTAGTGTAACATATACACCCACCAAATACTCCAGCCAAATAATTTCCAGCCTCTGGATTGTTTGTGGACTGTTAAGTTTCTTTGCTTTGCTCTTCTTCCTAAATTGCATGTCATTTTCTTGTCTTAATTACCTGAGTGAAGGAGGTTAATTACAACAGCAGAAACTCACTGCTGAACATTCCAGAGAGGTTTTCTTTTTTATCCTGAATATCTGAAGTGTATGGGATTTCCATTAATAAAGACCAAAGTGTCTCTATAACCAGTTTTTTTAAAAAAATTGTACACTTTTTATCTCTGTGGGCTGATTAAAATCCTCCCTAACCTCCTCTTTCATTTACTCAAAAAAAACATGCATGTTTTGTTATCCAACTAGCAGGGCCTCTAGCAACTATCTATGTCCTAAAATATTCAGCTCCAAACAGCACAAAAGTTAATCTAGGATGATATCCAGGATGAGGGAATCAGAGTCTTGGCCTGTACAAGTCAGGGGTCAGCTGTCACATAGCATGGACAAGTCCCCCAGTCCCCTGTTCCTGTAGCAATGGGACTGGTGTGATGCCAGAGTTCAGGTCTGGAGATCCTTTGTTGCTTTGGTAACTAAAACTTATTTTCATGCCAAACGATGTTGCCTTTGGCCAACAAGACAGTCTGTGTTCTGCCACTGGCAGGATTTTGCAGTGAAAATAAACTCTGCTGCTAGTTCATCAAATGAATTAGCTTTTGCCTTGATTTCCAGGTTTTTTCAGGCCTCTGCCATGGCTAGCTTTAGCCTTCTGATGGTGCTTGTGTGTCCTTCAGCATGTTTTCTACGACAGTTTAGATGGGATCCATTTTCTTGTTTCCTTTGTCTCAAATAAATTGGCAGCTTGCACTTCCCCCCTTTTTAATGGCAAAGAAACTCCTCTCTGTATTCTTTACTCACAGATTTCAGGGAGGTGAAAGGCCCATTGCAAGTTACCCACAGCAGGAGCCCATGTGGTGCCAAGAAGCTCTGAGTGACACTGGCAGTGCTGGAGTGCTCTGTGTGCACCTGTGGGCAGTATTTTATAGGGTTTTGTAGAGTTAGGGGGAAAATCTAGCTTCTGTTCTTGGGAAGGAATATGATGTGGAGTTGTGGGAGCTGCAGATGGTACAGGGAAGTTTTTTGCTTTTCCAGCTGTGGAGAAAGTGTGATTCTGTGTTTAATGGCAAAGAATTTAGTGGGAAAAGGTTATTTTCTCCCTCACCTCCCCCTGTCTGCCCTATAAGCACAGGGAGAAGAAGGTAGGAAGTAAGGCAGGGGATATTTCTGCTTGTGGAGGTAAAAGCTGAGGTTAACTCTGTGCTTTTCTTTATGAAGTACAGGAACAGCCAAACATTGGTGCATTAAAAATTATTACAGTTTCTTTATTTTTATTATTACCATCATCAGAACTTCTCTCAAAGCCATACTAAGCACAAGTATTTAAACATTAGGCTTTTATAAAAGACTGAATCAGAATATCTGGAAGCAAATTGTTTTCATTCTGCCCACAATTGTAAATTTAACAAGACAAGGTCTCCTTTTACCCTTTTACTGATCTTGACAAGTGTTTGGCTGAATGCAGAATCACGTTGCTGGCAAACATCATTGTGCCACTCTGGCCTCTTCCCAGTGTTTGCTGACCCCATCTATCCTGGAACAGCTGCTTCTGCAAAGGACTAGGAGGACTTTTGCAAGTGGTGGGGAATTTGTATGCATGTTACTGGCCTGGGTACACCTTTCACATGAACACGGGGGCTTTTTAGGCCTGTAAGATGAAGTGAGGTTTAGAATCCCAGAATGGATTGGGTTGGAAAGTGACCTTAAAGATCATCTCATTCCAGCACCCCTCCTGCCATGGGCAGGGACACCTTCCACTGTCCCAGCTTGCTCAGAGCCCCATCCAGCCTGGCCTTGGACACTGCCAGGGATGGGGCAGCCACAGCTGCTCTGGGAAACCTGTGCCAGGGCCTCAGCACCCTCCCTTTAGATGGGATATTGGGAAGAATTTCTTCCCAATATCCCATCTAAACCTGCTCTCTGTCAGTGTGAAGCCATTCCCCCTTGTCCTGTCACTCCAGGCCCTTGCCAAGAGTCTCTTTCCATCTTTCCTGTGGTTCCCTTCAGGCACTGCAAGGCCACAATGAGGTCACCCCAAAGCCTTCTCCTCTCCAGGCTGAACAATCCCAATTCCCTCAGCCTTTGCTCCCAGCAGAGCTGCTCCATCCCTCTGATCCCCTTGGTGTCCCTGCTCCAGACTGGCTCCAGCAGCTCCCTGTCCTTCCTGTGAAGCTATCCCAGAACTGGATGGCTTTTCAGCCCCTCAATGAGGTGCCCTTGGAGCCTGGATAACTTGTACCTTAATCATGAATTTAGTGCAGCTGGCAGGTTTTGCTCGTGTCTATTAAGAACCATTTAGGTGAAAACTGTTTAAAGGTGTGCTAGGAAGGGGAGTTTAACTGCTTATAGCAGAGGCTGTCATGGTCTTTGGAGAGCATGTTACTGACCCTTTATAATTCCTCTAAATGCTGTTTGGACTGTAAAAGCATTTGTGTAACAGCCAACACTTTGGTTGTGAGAGTCCATGGAAGGTCATGGCATTATCCAAGGAATATCTGTGAGCCTCATGGCATCAGGTGGGAGAGGGCTGTGAGCCCCCTGTGCTCAGATGGTCCTACCCAGCTCTGTAAGTACAGGCACAACATTGTGCTTCTCTCTTCTGTCCTTTCTCACCTGGCTCACCCAAAATCTGAGCCCTGGGCTTGCTGGGAGGTGCCCTTCAAAATGTGCTGCACAACTTTCCTTTCCTTAAGAAGGGTCAGAGCTAGTCCTAAGCAGCTTGGCTGTGGTTCTGTTAATTAAGTAGCTGTCACTGATTTAAAGGATGAATCAGCAGGGACTTCATTTGTTGCTGGCTGAGAGTATCCAAGCAGTCAGTAAAGCTGCCAGGATGTGTTTATTCCTACATATTCCTACGCTGTCCCCTCCACGTGACACAGCCTTGTGCGGGGCTGAAACGAGTCTGGATTCACAAAGCTGACATGAAATGTCAATACTGCAAACCATTTCTGACATGCATGAGCTTATCCTAATCCAACTTAAGGTTTATGCAGACCCAGTCATTCATAAGTCCATCAGTCACCCAGCCCCTCATGTGTGCCCTGAGCCCCTGGAACAACACAGGGCCATCTGTTGCTTTAATGGAGGATTAATTTCTAGGAAAATCCAGTGGCCAGTATCAAAGCTGATATGCTTACATCCATGTTTGGCCAATTTTTTTAGTATTTTTATATTCTGGGCAGGAGTTGAATCTCAACCAAGATAAATAATGCACATGCATAGCTTGAGATTGAGCCAGCACGTGCAGTTTTCAGAGCAATAAAGTCAGATTTGCTCAATCTTGTGACTTCAGGTGAAGGCTTTGTCATTTTTTGTCCTGATTCTGTAGGTATGTATGGAGATCGTCAGGAATTGTGTCCTGAGGAAGAAAAACCATACAAAAGAGATTTAATGAATGGCCTGGGTTGGAAGGAGCTTAAAAATGACCCAGTTCCACCTATTTGCCATGGGCTGGGACACCTTCCACTGTCCCAGCTTGCTCAGAGCCCCATCCAACCTGGCCTTGGACACTGCCAGGGATGGGGCAGCCACAGCTGCTCTGGGAAACCTGTGCCAGGGCCTCAGCACCCTCACAGGGAAGAATTCCTTCCTAATATCCAATCTAAACCTGCTCTCTGTAAGTGTGAAACTATTGTGACAGATAAATCTATTTATTTGCTTAATCACTATTATTTTTAACAGCAAATTAGAATATGAATATAGCTAAGCACAAAATGGTTGTAGGAGGACAATGAGCAAGCCACTGTCAGTGTAAGGTAGGGTCTGCACCTTCAGTAAGTGGCCTGATAAACTTCATGGGAAGTATCTGTTTTCTTCAAGCTTTTTATTTTTCCTCAGGGAAATTGGTATGTTTAGGGGCTGGCCCACATTTCTGGAGGCTGCTGTTGTTTTTCTTCACCAGCCTTTTCTGTGATAACTTCTGCACTGATGGTTTCCTGTGTATCTAATATACAATTCTAGCTCTCACTCAAAAACTGTCTAGGTGAGGGTAGCTTTGAGTGCTGAGTCCCTGAGAGCTTGGAGCTCTGGCTGGTCCCAGGGATTCAAACTGTTCCTGAGCACTCCACCTTCACACAAGTTTTAGCAGGATCCAGCATTAGCACACAAACCCTGACAATACTGGGATAGAAATGAGTGTTCACATAGGCCCTTTTTCCTTTTTTTTTCATTCATAATACTCAAAATTTAACAGCTTATCCAGATTTGGTGTGATGTGTCTGTTTTAACTGAGGGATTGAATGGTGTGCCATGATTTTTCTTGGTACCAAATCCAACAGCAACTGCTCTCTTTCTCTTCTAGAAACAATCATCTTTTCTTTTGCATGTCCTCATTTACAGCTTGGCTACACCAGTAGGTGGAAAAGCTTTTAACTAATAGCTTGAGTACTGACTAGGAATAAACCTCTGTGATTCTGTGAAAGGCTAAAAATGCCTGTCTTCCTCTCCCTCCATTTTGTTCTCTGCCTTTTGATCTTCCTTTTCAGTCTTTCAGAGAATCATTACGGTTGGAGAAGACCCATAAAGTCATCAAGTTGAACCATTGACCACACATCTGCAGTTCAGCCAAATTGTTTCCTGTTTTTTCCATCATTTTATCTGCAATAATCTTCTTCCCTCCCCACTTTCAGCCACTCTCCTGCTCCTGTCTCCTCCAGCTCCTAGTTGTTGAAAAGTCTGTGATCCATCTTTCCTCACTGGAAATAAATGCAGGGAAAAATGCAGGAATGGTTCTCAGAGCAGAAACCGGACAATCCTATTTGCAAGGAACTCCAATTTGAAGAGCAAAACAAGGCACAGAACTAGGAGAAGGCCAATGGTGTTGGAAAGAAATAGACAGAAGAGAACACTTTTTTTTTTTGTTTTTAATAAGAGACAGAAAATTGTTGAAAGAGTTTAGCATGGGCAGTAATATTAATAACCCAAGTTGTTATTTAAAATTGCAGTTAATGATAAGGAGTGTTGTGGAAAGGATTTTGTGTCCTACTTCTTGGGCCAAGTTCTCTTAGGGATCAAGATAAATTCATTTTAAAAAATCCCCTAAACTGAGCTTATATTTGATTAAAGGGGCAGTTGGTCAGACTAGTCTGACCTATCTCCTTTGTTTTAACTTATCATAAGCAGATTTCTTTCTGTGCAAACAAAAAAATCCTTCTGCAGCAGTCTGCATTAAGTCCAGAGCCTTTGTCTTTCAAAACACCTGAAAAGTGGGTTAAATTGATACCAATATCACTTCATTTTTTTTTAAATTGGATGCTTTTATAATAGGGTGATACATGCTGCTTGAATTAAATTTAAAAAACAGAGAGAGGAATTATGAGAACCCAACTATCTGTAAACTGGGAATGAGAATGCTGAGAACAGATTTGCTTTGCCTTGATATCTTTAAACACTACTTTTAAAAATATTCTTCCTGAAACTATCGAAACAGTCTCTTTTACTACAAATGTATGGTTCGTTGTGCTGAGGCACAAACAGGAAACTAATCTGGGGTTATTTTATTTATCCCTGTCAGACAATACTGATTGCCTGCCAGTGCTTGTATGAAGGAAGGAAACCCTTAGGGAACACAATGCATATCTTGCCATGAAATTCTACACCTCCACATTAGAATAAAGAGACATTTTAACTTTTTTTACATTTACATTTTAACTTTTCTTTTTTTCTTTTATTACATTCTTTAAAAAATCAGCCCTCAACCCACCCTACTGTGGTGCCAATAGGGCTCGACTCACCCTATTGTGGTTTTCACACCATCCCAAGGTGTGAGTGGTGAGCATGTGCTTGTTTTTGGGGTTGATTTTCAAACCTTGCCTCAGCTGAGCACTGCCCATGGGGATCCAGGCATATGTGAACTCTCTGAGTTTATGGCTTGGTTTGCCCCCAGATGCACAAAGTCTGTGCTGTGTGGAAACCCCAACCAGCTTTCCTGATCCAGACCTGTGGCACCTTTGTGGCTCTGACCTTGGATTGGCTCTGGTTCAGGGATGCAGGCTGGCTGTGTAATCTCCTCTCAGCTGGGCACATTCTAATGACTGTAAATAAAATTCATTCAATGTTAGTACCAAAAAGTAGTAGCGCAGCTGGAATGCTTGGGAAAAAAAAATCTCATTAATATTTAATGTTATATAAAAAGTGAAGGCTGTCTTAAGAACATGTTATTAAGATATTAATAAACTAAGATATGTTCTGTCCTGCTGCTCTTCTCTGCTCAGCCCCCCCTGCAGAGCTGCCTCCAGCCCTGGGATCCCAGCACAGGAAGGACAGGGAGCTGCTGGAGCCAGGCCAGAGCAGGGACACCAAGGGGATCAGAGGGATGGAGCAGCTCTGCTGGGAGCAAAGGCTGAGGGAATTGGGATTGTTCAGCCTGGAGAGGAGAAGGCTTTGGGGTGACCTCACTGTGGCCTTGCAGTGCCTGAAGGGAGCCCACAGGAAAGATGGAGAGAGACTCTTGACAAGGGCCTGGAGTGTCAGGACAAGGGGGAATGGCTTCACACTGACAGAGAGCAGGTTTAGATGGGATATTGGGAAGAAATTCTCCCCTGTGAGGGTGGTGAGTCCCTGGCACAGGTTTCCCAGAGCAGCTGTGGCTGCCCCATCCCTGGCAGTGTCCAAGGCCAGGTTGGATGGGGCTCTGAGCAACCTGGGATAGTGGAAGGTGTCCCTGCCCATGGCAGGAGGTTGGAATGAGATGATCTTTAAGGTCACTTTCCAACCCAAACCATTTCATGATTTTAGGGTATTAAACCCACAATTTTTCCTCCTTTTGTCAACTCAGCTATTAATCCATCCATGGAAAAGGATGTAAACAGGATCTTTCCCTTGAACTGCTTGGAGTTTGTCCTGTGAACCAGAGATGGCTGAACTGCAAAACAATCTTGATCAGGGAACTGATGCTGCCTTTTTGCCAAGACATGGCACCAGTCTTTGGGGGACTCTGATTAAATGGACAACAAGAAACAGAGGCTGATTAAGACCTGTCACTGTCCTCTCTTGGTCACAGGAGTGGTCCCCATCAAAGGGATTTGAAGGGGATTGCAACCTGGTCTAGAGGAAGGTCTCCCTGCCCGTGCCTGGGAGGTTGGAATGAGATGACCCTTAAGGTCCCTTCCCACCCAAACTTGTCCATGATTCTGAGATGATTCTCTGACTTAAAGTGACTCCCTGAGTTTAGCAATAGTGAAGTCCAAGCCTTTAATTTTCCTCACAGCTTGAAACAAACCTGCTGGGTTCTGTGGCTTGCAGCCTCCTCGTCTTTTACACACCACAGGCAACAAAAACAAGGCCAAAAAAGGGGGTCAGATAATGGGAGGAAGGTGGGGAGTTACTTCAGGCTGCAGCCTGGGGACCTGCAGGGCCACCCAGCTGTGTTGACCTCGGTCAGGAGCCTTGTCCTGTGCCGTGATCCACACACCACCATGTCCAGAGGATCAGGCTGCTGTGCAGGGTGTGCTCCCCCAAAAGGGCTGAAAGGCAGAGGGTGTTTTTGGTCCCGTCTCTGCCGGAGGGCGAGGGGCATCCCTGTGCCGAGAGGCAAATGCCGGAGCTGTGGCTGCCTGGAGCCAGGCTGGGCGGCTTGGGCAGGATTAAGAGCGGGTGACAGATGCACAAGGTGGCCTGAGGGCTCGGAGCGTGGCTGGCCAGGCATAAATACCACAGCTTATACCGCGGGCTCGGGGGTCGCGCACGGCTGGCGGGGCGGGGAGGAGGAGCGGGTTCCTCTGTGGGAAAAGGGAGGGAGCTGGCAGGCGGGCTTTAAGCGGGGAAATACGCATATCCCCGATTTAGGGCTTCGGTTCGAGGAGAAAGAGCCGGTGTTACAACAGCGTGGGGAAATTCTGCGCTGGGAACACGCAGCGGGCTCGAGGTTGGGTGTGAGGATGTCTGCAGAAACTGCTCGGTTTCTGGGACCGCAGGCCCCAGTGCCTTCGGAATCTGCGGGTCCCGACAGCCCGGGGGGAGACACAGCCCGTGTCCCGGGATCCCGCCGGCGGGCCGGGCTGTGCCAGGGCTGCGGTGATCCCAGAACTGCTGCTCCCAGCCCGGGCCTGAGCTGGGGGCTGCCGCCGGCCGGGACCCGCCGCTACCGCGGGCAGCCGGCGCCATCTTCCGGTGTGGGGAGAGAGGGAAGGGGAGAAGGAGGCAGGGAGAGAGGAAGGAGGGGTGAAGGAAGGGAAGGGACGAAGGCAGGAAGGGAGCGAGAGAAGAGGAACAGCAGGGAGGGAGGGGCAGGAGGGAAAGGAGGAAGGGAGGGAGGAAAGAGAGAGGAAGAGAAGAGAGAAGAGGCAGGGAAAAGAGGAAAGGAAGGGAAGAAGGGGATGGAAGGCAGGGAGAGGTTCAATCTCACAGCACGTTACCAACGATCCTTGCTGGGCTCCACAGCTACCCAGTTATCCATGTNGGCAGGGAGAGAGGAAGGAGGGGTGAAGGAAGGGAAGGGACGAAGGCAGGAAGGGAGCGAGAGAAGAGGAACAGCAGGGAGGGAGGGGCAGGAGGGAAAGGAGGAAGGGAGGGAGGAAAGAGAGAGGAAGAGAAGAGAGAAGAGGAGAGAAGAGGCAGGGAAAAGAGGAAAGGAAGGATGGAAGGCAGGGAGAGAGAGCGGGGAGTTCAATCTCACAGCACGTTACCAACGATCCTTGCTGGGCTCCACAGCTACCCAGTTATCCATGTTCAACACACACACACACACACACACACACATTACTCCTCTTATCTTCTGGGCTTCTACACGAGGTCTCTGCCTCAGAGGGACAGGGAAAACAGGGCAGCACCTTTAGCTTGAGGAACTCGCCCCAAAAAGAATTGAAAATTTTCTTCAGGTGTGAAAACACCTATGTGAAGGTGCTCAGCATTGCTAGGTGGTTTTCCTCCTCCGTCTGTCCTATGCTAACCTGGTTCTGTTTTTATACAAGACATCAAGTAGATGAAATAGGGTTCTGCAGCAGACTGAGCTTAAAAAACCACTCCATGAATGGATATAAAGGACACTACACAGTAGTGGGACATTTGTGTATATATAGCCATGGTACTTTTCTTTCCTTTGGGTTTATTTGGTCTTTTTCTTTTCTCTGGGTTTGTTTGGTTTTGGTGGGATTTTCTTTGTTTGTTTGTTTGGGGTTTGTTGTTTTTTGGTTGGTTGGTGGGTTTGAGTTTTGGGTTTTTTTTTTTCCCTTTTTCTTTGATAGAGATTGAGGAGTCAAAGCTTCTGGTTCTCCTTGCAGAACAAGTTGTATGTCTGTGTAGATACTCAGTTTGGGCAGCTTCACAGAATCCCAGGATGGGCTGGAAGGGACCACAGAGGGGCAGCTGGTCCCACCTCCCTGCTCCAGCAGGGCCATCCCAGAGCACAGGGCACAGGATTGCCTCCAGAGGGGTCTGGAATATCCCCAGGGAGGAGACTCCACACCCTCTCTGGTCACTGCCAGGGCAGAAGTTCTGCCTCCTGTCCAGGTGGAACCTCCTGGGCTCAGTCCCTGCCCGTTCCTCTGGTGCCATTGCTGGGCCCCCGGAGCAGAGCCTGGGCCCTGCTCAGAGCCCTCCCTGCACACAGGGACACCCAGGGCTGAGGGCCCCTCTCAGCTGGGGCTCCTCTCGAGGCTGGACAGCCCCAGCTCCCTCAGCCTTTCCCTGCCAGAGATGCTGCAGGCCCTAAATCATCTCCGCAGCCTCCGCTGGCCCCGCTCCAGGAGCTCCCTGTCCCTGCTGTCCTGAGGAGCCCAGGGCTGCACACAGCTCTCCAGATGTGCCTCACCAGGGATTTCTAGATGGGGAGCTTCCAGGAGCCCTCAAATATAGGACTATTACAGCTTTTATTTATACCCAATAGACCTGGATGTTAAGCCCTATCAGCTGCTTAGGAGAGCATAGGAGAGCCCCTTTATTTTCATGGAAGCATTTCACTTCTTGGATAATTCCAGTTCCTGGTCATCTTACCACCTCTACTGCAACATTGAGCTCCACCTCTGGCTTTGATTTGCAAACCCCCTAATTCTGGAACGTTTATAAATGCAGAATATTGTAAAGGTCAGTTTTCCTTGCACACTTTACTAAGAAAGGTACACAGAGTTCTGCACCAATGTTTCACTTTGTGATTTTTAGGTGTAGCATCATCTGAGTTCTCATTACAGTATTACATGTATTTTTGGTGGTTGTCTCTGCTAAATGCTGGAGCAGGAAAGTTTTGCAGAGGTTAATGATTTAAAGGTGGCAAGTATGATTTCTCCAGTTCTAAAGGCAGAAACAGTAGTAAACTGCTATTTACCAGAATGGAGAAATAGTGGGAAAACTTGCACTCCTCCAGATCTCACCCAGACAAACTGAGAGGAACTCTAATGGATGTAACAAGAATTGGCTTTGGTTTTCTCTCAAAATTTGCAGTACATTCTGTCAGACAGGAGTTGTGCTTCTTGACAGCATAAGGGATTGCTGCAGTTCTGACTGGAATTTGTTAAGCAAAGCAGCATTCTCCACTACCTTTGTCAGGTCTGTCTTCCCATTTAATATGATTTTAGTTTAAAAAATAAAGGTGAAATCCTTATGAGACCATACCTTTAAGTAGAACACATTATATAGCAGTAGCTAGAGCTCCTGAGTCCTTCAAGCTCTTCATGTGTAACTTGACATCTTCTGTGTGGAGAGATTTTACCAGCACAATTGTATAGGATGCAGTATGAATAACAATGTTTTACTAGTTTTTGACAAATAAATATGTAAATTTCTGCTTCTTTCTCACTGTCACTCTGTTCTGAAATATTTCACCTGCACCTGTCATGAGAATTCTTAAATATAAACACTTTTTATTTCTTCCACGTTTAGCATGGCAGCTTTGCACTTTAGAAAACATTTGCTGATGTCTGTCTTTATTTCTGAAAAATGCTGATTTAAAAACCTCAAATGTTTACAGGAAAGTTTAGCTTTGGAAAAAACTCAGCTACATTGTCAGTTAAAAGTTTTAACATGGTCTGTGCTATGATCTAACAGTTCTGAGCATTTTTCACTGTTTTTTTTTTCTTTTTTTCCCCTGCTTGAAACTACTTTCCTCTAACTAATTAATTGTTAAAAATATCTTTAGTCTGAAATCTTTGGATTTTTATCCTAATTCAGGAAAGAAAACAGGAAAAAAATCACCATATCAAATAGTGAATATGATAGGAAACCATTTCCCAGCTGGAGCCATGGGCACCTGAGTCTGTTGGCCCAGATTTTTGCATTATGGCTACAAGTCCTTATATTGAAAATTCTGAATCAAGTCAAGATTTTGCCATATCTAGAGGAAAAACATGATTTGGTTGCCTCTTGTCCCAGGACAGTGGCCTCCCAAAAAGGGTGTCTGAGGATTCCAGCAGGTGATTATTATTGTTGTTCCAGCCTGAGTCACCTGAAGCACTGTCTGACAGATTTACAGAGCTCTGTGAGATGATGAAATGAGAGGAGTTAATTTTTCCTAGCAGGTCTCATGAAGGAAAAAAGGAGGTGAAGGCATCAGAAACCATCTTATCCTCTAGAGGTGAAGAAGGAGGATCTACATCAGGAGTATTTGCTGTCTTTTCAAGTCCATCTGTGGTGACATATTCTGAATACACTGGTTACAAATATGAGCCCTGATTTTTCACTGTCCTTTCAGATCTGTTGTTGGAGGGGGGATGCATCTTGTTCAGCCTGTTTATGTTACTCAGGTGTCAGTGTCATACCTTCTGTTTTCTTTTCATCTGGGAAAGAATGGAAGGAATGTGAATAAAAAGCAGGGCCATATTTCCTAAACACATTGAGAGGACTTGGCAACTCATCCTTCAGATCACATTACAAATGAGATTCAGCAAGTTTTTGAGCTGTCCCTGCTTCTCACAATCACTTTGAGTTTGATACCCTTTTTACTGGACACGTGTTTCTTTTGTAGCCTCTCTCTTCAAAGTCCCTGCCTGTCCCCCAAGTTCCTTCTGCATTTATTGCCTCTTATCAGGAATTCAGTGTTCTCTGGGGGGCTGTTTGCCTCTGCTCTTTGTAAGTCACAAAGTATCTGCTGTATTGGTTTTCCATCTCCAGAGTCTCTGAGGGCTCCTGGGAAGGACATGAAATATAAAATTACCCATCTCTGTCTTTAGATCATGGTGATAGTCCTCTAATCCCAATGCACAATATCAAGATACTTTGTTTTATGCAGATGAATGTCATCACCTGAAAGAAACCAAAGATTCCAACTCCAGCTCACTGAGTGCAAGCTCTCATCCTTCCCATCCCCAGAGCTAAATTTGTGCATTTTGAGGGAAAATTATTTACCTACCAAGCTGATAGCTTGCCAGAGGATGTGGTTTGGGTTTATTTGCCTCCAAAACTCTCTGGGGGGAACACAAATTTAAAAGATTCCCTAGGGAATTATTACCTTTAGAAAACTTATTTCCTTATTTTCCTGCCCCACAGAGTTTCAAAGGCCCTCTCCTTGTTCCCTGGAGGTCCTGCCCTCTGTGGGTCACTTGGACTGTCCCAGCAGGGATAGGACCTGACCTCTGCTCCTGAACAGGACACTTGGGATTTGGAGGGTGCTGAAGAGTTGGGTGATGGACATGGGATATCTAGGACATGAAATTAAGCTGGAGTTCTGTTGTGCTGCTTTGCTGTGCTTGTTTATAGAGGTGGCTCTGTGGAGATTTTCCTGTTTCCATTCCCTTTATGGTTTTGATTTTTCAGTCAGTGGCTCCATGTTTCTGGGAATTTTCATGTTTCTGAGTGGAGAAGACCCAGTGTCCCTGCTGGCCACCACATTGTGGCATTTCTTTTCCTACAACCTGGAATAAAGGCATAGCTCCAGGAAGGAGCTTATTTGTTTGGGTTTTGTTTGTTTATTGGGGACTGGGGTGGTGATTTGGTTTTGGTTTATTTTGTTTTGTAAAGATATTTAGCTGGATTGATCATAGCAGCAGGCACAGGCCCTGACAATCCTTTCCCATCTGTTCACTTGCATGTGCCCATGCTTCTATTTTTGAAAGAGGGATCACCTCTCTCTTCTGACTGGGTGCCTCTGATGCTAATAAATGGTGATAATTCTGCAGCTCTGCAACAATCCAGAAAGTTCCTTTTCAAAATAAGTAGTTTTTCCCCCAGACATCAGGAGTACTTCAATGTCCTTGAGACTCTCCTTTGTTTTCCCCTCTGCTTTAGCTAATATTTATTTTTATTTCTGATTCTTTTTTGCAGCTGCCAGCAGAAGCCTTTGCAGCCTTGAGTCTTGAAAGTCAGATGTTGGTGTTATGAGTCCTATTTTTGCTCTGAGTACTGGCAGGGCACCCACAGGCAGTCTGAGATGGCTCCAGTTCATATTGTCCCTTGTTGTCATGTCTGTGTGCTAGAAAGAACATCTCTTCCTCTTGAATAACTTTCCTGTGATTTTTCTTTTTCTTGTTTTCACATGACTTCTCTTATTGTGGACTTCAGCTGCTCAATAATAATTAACAATGCAAATAGCAGGCAATTACAGCCAATCTTCTCTTATGCTTCCTTCATTCTAAGGGGTTCTGGCATAAATATAAATAATATAATTATGGTGTAATCTATTTATGGATGAAGTTCCAAGTCCCACTGAGGACTCCCCAGTGGGAGGAGGAAGCAGGAAGCCAGGGCCATCCATGTTATAAAGAAGCAACACCATCAATACTATCCTATTGAAAGGAAATGTTGCAGTATCAGTCCCTATGGAATTGCTGTTTTCTCAAATGTCCACCAGTAGTGGGACCTTGGCAGCCTCTTGGTGTTGTAAGTGCAGTACACATAAAATTAGATAGATCTGGACATCATTAAAAAGTGAAACCTGCAAGCAGGATCTTGTCTTACTCCCTGGCCTTGACAGTGACTTTTTCTACTGATCTCCTTTTGAGATGACCCCCAGCCTTCAACACACAGTGTCTGGCTCTTTAAAGGGTCAGCCTTCCAGAAATACTGGATTGCTTTTATTGGTATTAAAATTAGAGTAATTTCCCACAGGAAGCTGACCAGATGTCCTCATTTAATCAGAACAGATCCTTTTTTTTTTTTTCTGTGTAACATCCAGCTGTCCTATCACCTTTCAGAGCAGACTCAATTATCTCCCTTGACTTGTATCTGAGATCCCTGAAAGCTGTCAAGAATTGCTCACTCATAATTGCATCTCTGATCCTTCCATCAGGAGTAAAACACAAATCAAAACTTAAGGAAATACTGGTTAAGAGCTCAGAACTTCTTTAATAAGAAAAGGAGTTGGTACTCTTACTGCAAGGGAATTCTTCAGTCCAGTCATCAGTGTAAAAAGATTTTAAAAGTTCATTATGAAAGCATTTTTGGTTTATCTTTGATTTAGCTTGTGCACTGTTTTCTCAGACTGTAGGAATGCAGTCCAACAGAAAGTGTATGGGAGAATGAATACACATTTTTACATCCTGGAGTGCTGGAAGGCTGGTTTGACTTCAGCTTGGCAGTACAAGAAAGAAAGATTTCCTTAAGAATGATAGCCACTGTTGAAAATGAGGCTTATCCACAGACCTTGAGTAGCATGGAAACTAAACCTTTGTCTCTGCTAACAGCATAAACAGCACAATTCAGTGGAAGGATGCTTGAAGATATTTTTATTCCAGTCATAAGACCCTGGTGCATTGTATAATGTTTTTTATATGAAGTATGTTTTTTAGTATTTGGTTTATCTGTTTTCACCAGAATGGAATAAATGACTTTAGGATAAGCTATGCTTTCACTTTTGGTGCAGTTTTAATTGAAACAGGGTATTTAATTCATAAAAATTCCTGGTGCACATAAGAGCTCAGGCTGAAAAGGGGAAGAATAGGGCACATAATCATGGGCAGCTCCCAATGGGGTCGCTCCCTATCCCACAGAAATCTGCCACTCTGCTCAGATATTTATTGCCCACCATAATTATGACAAATCTTTAAATCCTTTCAGTTGTTACTGAGATGCCCGGGGGGCTCATGTCCCAGGGTGTCTAATTTCCATTTGGCCAAATAGCCACAGTGGGCAGAATATGGATTGGATTTAAAGCCTTGGGTGACTTCCCACAGCAGCACCTTATTTACACTGGAATGGAAAAGTACATTCTTCCATATGGGAGGAAATTTTTGGATAAAGTTTGTTGTCTGTGTTGTTTGCAGTACAAAACAATTTCCTGGAACAGTTAATAAAAAGAAAACTCCTCATTTGTTAGGAGTGCAAGTGACCTGGTGGGTTAGATCCAGCCCAGAAATCCAAGGAGATTTCTGTCAGAGACAGCAATCTGAGCATGGCAGGAAATTTTTTTTGATATTGTGGTTTGCAGAGTGCATTACAGCTGCTGTACATGGCTGTGATTAAGGTTGGACTTGATAATCTTGGAGGTCTTTTCCAGCCTTGAAGATTCCATGATTCTGTGATAGTCTAATACTCAGAAATGTGACCAGAGGACGGGGTAAAGGCTCAGCTGCTCAGCCACACAAGGGAGGGCTCTCTGAAGGGACACTGAAGCCTTTTTCCTCAGAGAAGGGGAAGAAATGTTGTTCCAGAAAACCTCTCTAAACAAAGTATTTAGTGTGTGGTGGGGAAAACAAGAGTGTTCTGAAAAAAAACTTTAAAAGGACCTTTGATTGTCAAAGAGCAGCAAAGGCAAGGGAGGAGCATTGTCCTGTGGATGAGGAGTCAGTCATGGTGTATTTTAAGCAGCCAGCAATAGATCCTTTCATACCTAAAAATAAAGATCTGTGGATCTCCTCCAAAATCCATGAAAGCAAATGGGATTATTTTCATTGACCTTTTCAGTTGGAAGCCATAAATAGATGGTTTTTCTGGTTTTCCCCCTTCTGCTGGAGAAGAACAGGACATTTTGGGTTTTATAGCTCTTTTCTAGCTGGCAGACTGTGTCTGCTGATAGTTATGCACAGATAGATCCCTTTCCACTCCCAATCTCAGGAAAAACAGTACTGCTGGAGCTAGGATGAGCTGAGAATCATGCAAATGGCAGACTGAGGAAAAGAAAGGGAAAATATTTTTATACTGAAAGAAGGGCAACTGGGATAACTGTGGTGTCATCATGAGGGGTGAGAGAATTGGGGTCATCAAGGCAGGAAAGGGATGAATCTTTAGACACCTGCCCTGACTTTCTTTGTAACTTGTGCTGTGAAGCCATGCTCAGCACTGAGCCTGGAGCTTGTGGCTGAGCATTAAAACATCTGAGAAAGCTCCTTCCTTGATTTCAAAGCAGTGTGTGTTTGAATGACACAAAGTGTCAAGAATGACCAAAAGTGACTAAATCCCATGTGTGCAATCCTGCAGGGAAGAACCTGTCTCTCAGTGTGTCTACAGAAGGCTGCCCACTCTGCAGCTAGCAATCTCTTGCAGTGTTGTAGTATTTTTATTCCTCCTTGTCCCAAAAAACTGTGCAGTAACTTTAGTGCCCATGCACTAATAGGCCTAGGCACACAGTAGCTTGAGCAGAGAAAGGACAGATCCTGTGCTGGCTTCTCAAAATATTGACAATCTTCCTGCTTGGGGGTCATTCCCAGTCCTCCCACATCCCTGCACTCTGTCTACATGGATGGCTGATCCTCCCTGTAAGAGGTGCCTGGAGAAGGTTTAGATCTATACACCGTGGCCCCTCATTTGCTTGATATTACAATTCAATTGAATTTTGAATTTTATCACTCTGGAAATATTTACCAGAGTCCTGATACTCCAGCCCATCTCCAAAAAATAGAAAACATCTCCAGTTCTGCCTGAATCTGACCATGTGGTTGTATTTGTCCTTAAAATCATTGCTGAACTGTTCTACTGACACCACTTCATTTTTTCAGTGCCCTTTCTGTCAGAAGCAAAACATCAGCAGCACTGACAGTTCATGAAGCAACAATTTGGAGGGTAACTTCTTCAGGCTCTGTATGTAATTAATCTCATCTTTTCCATATTCAAATCCAGTTTTATTATCTTTTTTGTTTGGGTGGTTTTTATTTTTCTTCAGAGTGATCTTTTTAAATCCTTTTGATTAGCAGGAGTTAAGAGCACTGTACCCAAGAAAACATTCTGCTTGCACCAGAGCAGCTCTGACTGAGTGAGGAGGGTTGGACATCCAGGGAATTGAATTTGGTAGATGTCATACTCTCCCAATAAATTAGCAGGACTTGTTTGTCCAAAAGCATTTTTGAAAATCAAAGGTTATATTAGTCTAGATAAAGCCTTGGGCATTAGTGTTGAGTAGATGTCTTTTTTTAGTCTCTTGTTATGGCTTCATACTCTAAAAGCTTTGTGGAACTCCAGGGGACAAGAGTTACTTAAATACATATTCCTGGAATCCACCAGTGGTTGCTTTTGCTGGAGGTGAATTCAATATTCCTTTCCACTCTCTCACTTTTAAAGTTTCCTACAGCCTGAGAATGAAGAGAGTATTTGAAGGTTTATTTAGTTATTTCTCCTGAGAAAGAGTTGCTTTGAATTTTCAGCCAGCTCTTGTCTCAAGCATTTCTTTGAAATTGTGGGGCACTCCTATGTCAAGTTACTGCTTATTCAGGAGAAGATGAATTTGTGACGTGGCATTTTTTATATTAGTGCCCAGCATTTTAGGAGAAACATGCTGTGCTGTGAAGCTTATTCTAAAAGTGTTAGTAATGCAAGAATTTGCTATTAAGAAGGAATGGGGATCCAGGCCTTGGGAAGGGTATTCTAGCACTTTTAGGATGGATTATGGAGATCTAGCCTTACATATTGACTTACTTGTTCCCTTGTCTTATCAGATACCATGCCACCTGCTCAGAAAGCCTTTGTTTGCAGTTGAGCTGTCCCCAGGAAATTGTTTTGCCCCTGATTTAGATAATATTTTAATCACCCTACTTCTCAAGTGGGGGCTGTAAAGCACTCAGTGATTTGCTGTGGTCCTGATGCTGCCGGGGCCACTTTCCTGGTTCATTTAATTTACTTCAGCTGGTTTGTGAAGGCTCCCAGTGACAACATTCAGGTAACAGGAAAGAAAGAACATCTCTCCTTGTTGTACAACAGTGAGAGCTCTGAGTTAGTAGTTAAAGAGTCGCTCTGTGAACCTGTAGGGTCCAGCACTGATTTGTAGCACCACCTTCAGCAAGCAGCCTTTGGTTTTGTCTGTCAAGCTAGCCTTTCACAAGGGGATCATGGATGCAGAGCTCTCTTGACCTTGGTAGGTGCTAAGGGAGGCCACCTCTTCAGGATTAAAGGGGTGGGTGGGAATCATGGAATTCTAATGAACACTGACTTGTGAGACAACACTTGAAGGCTTTTTGTGGAGCCTTTTGAACTCCAGCCAGGCCTGCTGGTCATGCTCCTGACATGCCTCCGAGCTGATTCCATGGAGATTTCCTTGCATTTGGTATAGAATGCCTGCTCTCAGATGGTGTTTCACATTCTCATGACTTCAGCCTGCCTGTTCTGAAATGCCAGTGTGCCTGCTGCTCGCTCCTGTGCACTGCAGTGGCTCAGCAATGCTGCTCCCTGCCTGGCGTGGGATTCCCCTGTGTTTCTCAGGGATACAGGGTCAGCTTAGCTGTCCTGAGTCTCTGTGTCCTGGAAGCCTCTTTCCTCATCACTTGTCAAGCCACACCTGCCTTTTCTCCTCCTCCTCCTACCCCAGACTTTCTCTCTCTTTTTTTTGTGATGTTGTTATGCTTTAAATCTTCACTAGGACTCGATGCTGAAGCAGAGGTGGTCAAAGGAGGGAGGGAAGGATATATTCATTCAATTATAGGGACTCCCTAAACAAACAAACAAACAAGGAATATTTATTAATGTAATTCTCCTGCAATTTTGGCAAGGCAAAGGCAGTTCTCTTCTTTCAGTCAGAGACAGATTTTTCAGAGCTTTAACACCAAATTTAATATGTCCTTTAGGATATGTGATTGCACAAAATGTGCTGGTGTTTTTCTGCTGGAAAAACTGTTCTCTTTGCAACAGTTTTTGCTCTGACTCAAGTTCATGGCCCTCAGGAAACTCTAACGGTGGAAGGAAGGCAAATTTCCACATGAAGGAAAAGGAAATAAGCATAACAGAGAACTGAGAGAACCCAGTTCTTCCTTCAGGACAGTGCTTAAGTACTTTGATGCGGTAGCAGAATTTCTTCCTGATGAGGGAGAACATATCAGCCAAGTCCCTTAGTAACTTACCAAGTGTCCTTCCTTATAAAGTTTTCTACCACACATATATTTATTTACCAAGTATCCTTCCTAATCAGGTTTTCCACCACTCATATTTATTTACTGCACCTATCTTTTACACCCCTGTTCTGTGAGCAAGATATTCTGTTGCAGAACTTTCTATTTAATGCTGGACTGCCCCAGCTCATGAGTGAACATTCTCTTCTTACCTCTGAAATGCCTCTGTTGTGTTTGTTGCACATTTTCTTGTCCCACTGATTTCTTTGGATGGACAAGATGAGGCACCAAGGGGAATATGTGACTTTGGACCCTGCAAGGAGACAGTGGCAGATGAAGAAGTTTGATGATGAAGATTGCACAGGTCTTGTCTCCAACACCAAATCAATGAGAATATACACTGTGTCTCATGCCACAAAAAGGTGATGGTGAGAGACATGGGCTGCTACCATAGAAAGGACAATTTAGGGGGTGTGTTTATATATATCTATATATATATCCCCTGACATTTGGAATGTTCTCTTTCCATATGTAAGAGATGTAAGTGGGATTCTAGGTCATCTATCCAGGCTGTGATGTGTCAAATGTAAGAGGAAATTGCAATAGTCTGATGCTGAAATGACAATGAATGTGTGGGAAAATTGTGGGAACTGACCTCACTGCTGAGATCCCATTTACTCAGTGTACACACCATGCCCTTCATTATACCCATTTTTATATTAATTTCATCTCTTTTTTTTTCCCCAGCCTGTGATACAGGTTATTGACCTTCAGCATTTGTAAAGGCTGATAACAAAGGACAAGTAAAGTACAATACAAATAATTAATCAGTGCCACCTATGCCCATTGCCCAATTGTTAATTTTGCAAAACATCTTACTCTGTAACATGACAGGTATAGTATGTTTTGCTTTGAAAGTAAAGTGCTTTAGTGTTTAGTGCTCTGCAGCTTTAAATTCTCATTTTAATGCTCATTTTGTCTCCTGAAGGCCACAGTCTTTACCCCTTGAGGCAGAGACTTTATCCTCTTTCACCAGCTGCTTCATTTCTCTCTTTTCTTTAGCTGGAACTTTCAATTTTCAGTCTATGGAAGAACAAAATTCTAGCATTAAACATAAAATCATATTCCACCTTCATTTCTGAGTAGTGCATATGTGATTCAAATAAATAACTTTATTTGAAACAAGGAATAAAACCAATATATTTCAGATAAATATTACTGGGATCAGTGGAACAAAATAAAATAAACCTGTATTTGCTACAAACCCTGAATTTTACTCTTTAAAAATTTTCACTACAACAGTTTCTCCTTTGTGATCTCAGGCCAGTCATCTCATTTCTGCTGTGATAGGTAAGCATGCCTTTCTTTCTTCTGGTATCTTCTTCTCATGATTTTGGACAAAAAAAAAGCAGAGAGAAATTAGAGAGAAAGGGAAAGGATGATGTCAGCTGTTGTGCTGTGACTGTGTTAGCTTCATTGACTTAAGAAATCCTGTTTAAAGATGATTCTGGCTCATCCTGGACACACAGGATGCAGAAGTGTAAAAGTTCAATCTGTCCTACCAGTGTTAGAAAGTCAGAACATATTGGCATCTCAGTAAACCCTTGCATTAGAATTTTAAGTGGAATTTAGGTATTTTGTTATCCAAAGTCCTGGTGAAAAATATTTAACCACTCTCAGCCTTAATTTCCCAAAAATGTTCATGTTTAGAAAGCCTGGCCTGTGAAAGAGGTTCTGTGATGCACCTGAAGAGGTACCTCAGTATCTTCAAGAAACTGGGACCACGTTTCTCTTTGGTAAATAATTCCTGACATGTGGCCTGGGACTCTTCTCCTCATCAGGGACACAGCTTCTGGGTGCAGCAGATCCTGGATGCTTTCCCACAAAACTGGGAAATGGTAATGGAAAACAGGGTAATGGAAATTACCCTAAACTGGCTGATGGGAAAGGAATTAGGCTTAAAGACACTTCAACAATGAATATAACACTCTGAGGGAAATAAGTCCTCATTTACAGTGTGCCATGTTTGTTGTAATTCACTATGAAACACTGATCCTTCTGGGAGTAATATTATCCCACAGAATATTAACAGCATATCCAGTCTTGCTTCCCAGTGTTGTCTTCTTGATTCACATCTCATTAGTTCCTTGCCTTCCTCTTCCTTGTCTTCCTCCTCTGGTGGAAAGTTTGGATTTCTGCTTCCCAAATGGGCTGGTGCATTGGAGCCTGACTCTGTCTGTGCAGGGTACTCTGCTATGCAACGTCATCCAGCCAGCTTTCCCAAACTCTGCATTCCTTCTCTTCTGGTTTCCCACTGCCCTTCTGCCTCCTTCTGCCAGATGCTGCCTCATTCTGGGCCTGACTTGTGGATATTCTGTCTGATTTGCATCCCACAGCTGTTATTTGATCTCAGTTCTGCTCTTTTCTCCCTCCTCCCCTGCTAGTTTTGATCTAGTTCCAGAGTTTCATTATCTAATTCATTTGTTCTGGTAGACCTTTAATTTCTTTGTCTTTTATTAGGCCTAATGGGAGTTGTTTTCTCACTTTGGAGCTTAGTGATGGCTTCTTTTCCCATTTAACATGTCCAGGCTGCCAGGCACTTGTACCAGACTGCACCCCAGCCTCCAGCAGGTCATGGTTGTTATCTGGCTTTTCCCAGCAGTTGTTTGGCTCGGAACCAAGAACGCAGGAGTGCACAAAAAGCCTGTGTGATGTCTGCCCCTGACAATTACACAATTACCAGCTCACTTCAGAGATTGTCACCCTCAAAACTCTGCCTTTCTCTGCATATGGCTGGACATGGTTCATTTGTGAGGTTTGCTTGGGAGACAGGCAGGAGAGGTTCCTCTTGCACCTCCTGCAGCAAAAAAAAAAACCAAAAAAACCCTCAGCTGCCTTTTTGCCAGGTTCCAATCTCAGGAATCCAAAGAGCCTCAATCAATCCTGGTTGTGACTTTAAGATGGCAAACCCTGAGAGCAGCATGCTGAGGGCGTTCAGTTTTCTGTACAGGCACAGGGGCTCAGTTTCCAACCCTCTTGTGTCCCAGTTAAATGTTTGTGTGTTTTTTCTCTTAACAAGCCTCACTCAGGGCTCCTAGGTACTGTGTAACACAGGTGTAGTATACAAGGAGTTGTAATGAGTAACTTCTGCTTGAATGAAAAGGATGGTGACTACACAATTGAAAAAATTGCATTTTGAGTTGCATCTTACCCAAAGGAGATGTAATTATTTAGGTGTCTTGGAGTTCTTCAGAAATTCTGTGGTCTACTAAGAGTAGTAGGCCAATACTAATTAAAAGTATTGCTTGGACACACAACAGGAGAGAGCAGGAGTGGGACAAGGCAAGAGGAAGGACACACTGATCACATGAATGATGTGATTTTTATTTTTCCCCCATATAAATGCTATGGATTTCTCTAAAGGTTAATTATGTGTGTTTAGAGCTTCTTGGTAAACAGGACCTTTTTATTTTTTTTTCCCCTCTGCAGAAATGCAGGGAATGTGGAGATTTCCAAGCTTCTTTACAAATCAGTCTTACATTGATGTCTTGCAGGTGTTGAGTGCTGCCCACACTTGGGTAGCAAGGTCACTGTGCAGAGATCTCAGAGCAGCCTTCTGCTGCCTGAAGGAGCCTCCAAGGAAGCTGGAGAGGGACTTTTCATCAGGACCTGGAGTGACAGGACCAGGGGGAATGGCTTCACACTGACAGAGAGCAGGTTTACATTGGATATTGGGAAGAAATTCTTCCCTGTGAGGGTGCTGAGGCCCTGGCACAGGTTTCCCAGAGCAGCTGTGGCTGCCCCATCCCTGGAAGGGTTTCCAGGCTAGGTTGAATGGGGCTGTGAGCAACCTGGTCTGGTGGAAGAATTTCTTCCCAATATCCAATCTAAACCTGCTCTCTGTCAGAGTGAAGCCATTCCCCCTTGTCCTGTCCCTCCAGGCCCTTCTCAAGAGTCTCTCTCCATCTTTACTGTGGGCTCCCTTCAGGGAGTGCCACAATGAGCTCACCCCAAAGCCTTCTCTTCTCCAGACTGAGGAATCCCAATTCCCTCAGCCTTTCGTCACAGGAGAGGTGTTTCATTCCTCCAGTAAACTTTGTGTTTTATTTTGTGATTTTGGAAAGCAACACTGCTGGTTTTAGCTTGAGTAGCGTTAATCTTGTTCCTAGTGGCTGGAATGGGGCTGTGCTTTGGATCTGTGCTGCACACAGGGTTGATAACACAGAGATGTTGTTGTTATTGCTGAGCAGGGATTGCACAGAGCCAAGGCCTTTTCTGCTTTTCTGACTTCCAGGCTGGTGAAGGAAGTTGGGGGTGCTTGGGGAGCCTGTAGGGACACAGCCAGGACAGGTGATCCCAGTTGCCCAAAGGACATTTCAGACCATCTGACATCATGCTCAGTGTATAAAAGGAAGGGAAGAGGGAGGAAGGTGGAAATGTTCAGGGTGGTGGCGTTTTGCCTTCCCAAATATGTGTGATGGAGCCCTGCCCTCCTGGAGGTGACTGAACATCTGCCTGCCCATGAGGAGCGGTGAAAAAAATTCCTTATTTTACTTTATTTGTGCACACAGCTTTTGCTTTTCCTGTCAAACCGTCTTTGTCTCAACCCATGAATTTTCTCACTTCTACCTTTCTGATCCTCTCCCTGATTCCTGTGGTGCAGGGGTGAGTGAGTGGCTGCTGGGTGGGGTTAAACCAGGACAGGAAAAGGGACAAGGGACCTCAACATACCAAGGGCAGATGTGAAATCAGGCTTTGGGCTAGATGGAAAGAGACAACTTTTCCTCATTCAAGCAGTTGCATTCTGTTACAGGCTTGTTGGAACAGTTAAACAAAACCCATACATTTTGTGTTTGGAAATCTTTGTTGTCCTTCATTTTTTATTTTAAGAGGAGGAGGAAGGACTTCAGTCCCCAGGCTCTGGCTGTGTAGAGGAACAGGTTGTAGGGATATGTGCACACTCTATGGACAACACAGTTCAGCCAGGTATCCCTATTCTCATATGAGGATACAGGCACATGGAACAACCAAGATAACCATCAAGGCCTCACAAGTCCTATATGGTGTCAGTAACAGTATTTTAAACCAAAACATTTTGCATTCTTAGCAAAGAAAAAAAAAAGTTCTTTAAATCACAGTTCCAGTGAAAACCTTTCCTCAAGTTATCACAATTTAGTTGTGTTTACTTGGTGCAACCTAACCTTTCCTAGCAAACTTTAGTTGCATGGAGCAAAACATATCACTCTCATAGAGCATTGATGCAAGGAAATAAATTAATTTTGATCAATCTGTAGCAACTGGTTCTCTGGACAGGGCCTGTGCAATGCTAATCCTTACTGACAGGATTAATTGTTTTGTTACAGTGAAGTGTCAATGTTGTGACCTGAGAGGAACTGTCTGTGTTTGGTTTGGTAACTGTGGGATTTTCTTTTGTTTTTCTCAGTGTGATTTGACATATGAGACTTCCAGCTCCTCGAACTGCTCTCTCTCCCTAGAGAGCTCTTGTGTTCAGCACCCTATGGAGAATTGTCACTTCCAGGAGGTGCCTGTCTCTAGCTATTAAAATAATTTAGACCCTCAGGATATCTCCAGCTTTTCTTCATGCCTTCCCAAGTGCTCTTCCATTCTTTGGCTCCAGTTTTGCAGGTCCTCCTGAGTATTTCCTAGTTTCATATTCAGCTTTGGTACTTGGCTCCAGGTTTGGTAGTGGATTGGCTCACAGAAATGAGAAAGGTGGCACAGCTTTATCTGGTACAAAAAGGGTTATTAGTTTGTAGCTTTGTTATCTGGAATGATTAAAAAGGATAATTAATTCAGCCAAAGATCTCAAACACAGTTACAGCCACATTTGTGTTAAACAAAGAAACCCCCCTTACAAATAATGAACTTTTTGTGTCTTGTAGTCCTGTTTACTTCTCAAATGAACTCTCCCCTTCTCATAATCTTATTAAGAGGGTGAAACAAGACTACTTAATATATTCTACACTTCACTTGTTCTGGCAAAACGAACAGGATGTGTGCTGAAGTTCCCTAGAAGTTTTCAGAAAAACTGCTTTGATCTCTGCTGGTGACAAGGCTCAGCAAGGCTGATGGGTGATGGTAGCTCAGAACAGCTCTGCAGGTACTTGAGATTGTTCTTGGGAGGTGAAAAAGCTTTGAACCCGGCCTCTCTTGTTCTGCTGATCTTTCCCTAGAAGCCCAATACAATTCAAAATGGTGAAAAACATCCCTGAAAGTAACTATTATTTTTTCAATTACATCCTAATCTATAAAATCATTGAAAATCAGACAAATGTATCACAAAGTTAAGATATTCTAATCATTAATTTGAGCAAGTAACAGTCACAATTGCAATTGCCTGAAAATCAATGAATTAAGTGGGAAATTGGGGAGATCTGTCTCTTAGCTAAGACATCAAATGAATATAATCATGTCAATGTTCATGTAATGAAAGCAACAGGGCATGAAGACAGATCTGTAAAACACTAATCTCTAGAGAAGACACTTTTCCATTTAATGCTAAACCTTTGACAGGAACATTTTCAGCAAAATGATTGATTGAATTAATGAAACATTCTTAACATCAAACCCAAACTTGTTTACCCAAGAGTACTTGAAGCAAACTTAGACTCCTGGGTCTCTATGTCTAATATGATATGGTTGATGTGACCTCTCTCAATTTACTTGTTTTTTGATCCTGTAGTATTTAGGTGATTTCATTTCCTCCTGCAGAATACAGTATGGCCTTTGCCAGATCTTTTCCCTGCCAGATGCCTGGCAATTTTGAAAGCAGGAATTGCATAGCCTGTAAGTTTAGGAAATGGTGACAGATGTCTTTTTCATAAGAGCTCGTCTGTGTGTGCCCAGACACACACTTAGAACTTCAAAAATGTCAGAGAGAATGGTAACAGGGGATAGTCCAACCTGTAGGAAAACAGGAAAAAAAATACAAATGGTTCTTTAAAATCAGAGGAAAGATTCATTCCTTGATTTGCAGTATTTGGATGTTTTGGGGGCAGGCAGTCATCAGACATCACCTGTTCATGACTCACCTTGTGCTGATGGCATTATTTGGAGAGCCCAGGCTGGATGAGTCTCTGCTTCCTCTTCTTTTCCCAAGCTCAGCAAGCAGGAATCACTCTTTGCCTCTGGCACAGTGGCCTGGAAAAGAAGAGCACCATCTTCTACCTTCAGCTGAGCCTTCAAGGCAGTGATTGTGACTTGTCCTGCCCTGCAGCCCCTCAGCCCAAGGTGTGCCCAGTGAACCAAGAGGTGCAGATCTCTACAGCTCTCCCCTTTCCCCTTGTTATCCTGCTTGTCCTCCTCATGGGCCAGCTGGGAAAACCTCACTGAGCCTGGCAGTGCCTTTTTAACATCCCCTCTCACAGCCACAAGCCAAGCAGGCTCTGAAAATAAACAAGGAGTGGGATAAACAGGAGGTGAATTTACGGAAGCTGCCTCAGCCCCCAGCTCTGGACACCACTCGACACCAGCACAGTCATTTTCCTTCACCCACATTCTCAAATTTAAGGGTCTTGACATGTTCTGGATTGTGGCTGATGGTCCAGTCAGTGGTTACTGCTCCTTATCCATGCTTCTACATCTCCATACATTTTTCATATACACTCTTGTTACTCCTAAAATAGACACAGATGTGTTTTGGGAACTGTCACAACCCGTGTTTTACCAGGCAATGAATCAGAGAATTAATCACTTGCAGCTTTTGGCAGTGCAGGGATATAGAGTCACTCCTATCAATTTACTAACCAAGAAACAAAGTGCTAATTTAGGTTGCTAGCCACATAAAGTTCACACAAGGTAAAGGAGAGTAAAACATAAGTGAACAAGTAGTCTGACTCCTCTGCAAATTGTGAGTTTGATGGTATGTTAAGTAAATGCACCTCAGTTACTGAATTTTTTTTTGCAGAGTACAAATTCTAAAATGTTATTTAAAACATTACTGTATTCCTAATAGAGTCTGACTGTAACAAACCAGTGTGTTAAATGAAGATCTTTAAGGATGAATCAATACAAGAAACCAACAATTTTTGGTGTTTTTTTTGATGCAGGACATACAGGACTCACCTTTTGGAAGTTACGGCTTTTTAGATTGACTGAGATTTCCTTTTCTGAATTGCTACTCAATCCAGAAGATCATTCCCTAATATTTATCACTTCAGTCCCCACCTTTTTAGCCCTATTTAGAATATAAATTAGTTCTCACAACAGCAAGTTATTTTACATTACCAGCATTACTTTTGTTAACAGCTGAATGCAAAACCCTTTTAAGTTCTAGAGCTTTTCTCACATTAAGAATTAGTCATCGACTTGCTTCATCTGGTACAAAATAATTTGTCCTTCTCTAGCAATGTCATGCTTCAGTGCTGCTGGGATCATCCATCACAGGAAGAAAGGAGTATTTCCTTTACAGACATCTCCAACCACTTTTCACTCTTTAAAGATCCTCCCCTGATGCTATAAAGTACCACGCCAAGGCTCCACTGCTGTGGTTGTTTCGAACTTTTTTTCTGAAATTACCAAGCTGGTTTCATGTGAGTAAAATCATCTACTCAGTCAGAACAGTAGCTTTTACATTATGTTGATGTTTCCAGCTAAGGGCTCAGTTAAAGGGCATTTCACCTGGATAGAAATGGGATTAAGGTGTGAACGAGGAACTGCAAAGAGGGAGATGCTCAAGGAAGGGGTTCAGCCATCCTGTTTAATGCACTATTGAAGGCCATGGAATCCTAGCAGGCTGCAGATGGATGCAATTGGCCTCTGCCATTCTGCAGCTTCATGGTGTAAGGAAAAGTAATCCACACATATCAGAGGTTTATGTCCAAAAAGGAGACAGAGGAGTCCCTTTTACTTTATTGGAATAAAGGGAGAGGCCATGGGGCATTCCCCTGGGGTCTCTCCAATTTTTGGAGGACACAGCCTCCTTTTTATCCCAATTTCCCAGCCACATTTCCCTCTCTCTTTCCCCATTTCTGAGGTACTTGAGAGGTACAGACTTCCCAGAATGCCTGATCCCAAAGATTCCCCTCTAATGTATAACCCTCCCTTTCAATTTTTAATTCTTACAGAATTTAGGGGGTTTCTTTCCCATTGTTTCTTTCATCTTTCATTGTCTAATTTCAATTATCAGCAACCCTAGAGTTTATTTGTAAAAGCAAATATCTTTTTCCATTCATCAATCAGTGGAATCCTTCCCATTGTTTCTTTTATGTCCCAGTGCTAGTTTTATCTACCAGCAGACCCACAGCTTGTTCGTAAAGACAAATCCACTATTCCTATCAATGGTGAAGGCAGGCTGCACTCTGTATTGAATTTGAAATCTTGAATTGTCCCCTGTGGCTGGCAGGGGAGGCTGAGCCATAGAGGGCACACTCTACTCCCTTTTCCCAAGGATCCAAGATGTGCTTTTATTTCCTCCCCCTCGCCTTTGACTGGCTCCTCTTCAGAACTGATTTAGCAGCTGCTGCCCTGGGTGTGCCCCAGTGGGATTGGGCCATCCCTGCTCTGATCCATTTCCTTCCAAAGGTGGAGATGGGGTGCTGAGCTCCATGAAAGGTAAAGGCCTGGGTGGGATGTGCTGCTGGCCGGGAGGGCACGGCTGCCAGCCCCGCGTGTCCTTTCCCTGGTGCCCCCGTCGCCACCCCCGCTCGGCTTTTCACGGCCACTGAAGGCATCTCCATTACTCATCTGAAGTCTGGGAAAGAAGGCAGTAAACAAAATTTGATCAGGAGGTATGGGATGAACACCTACTTTCCCAAATGCATTGTTACAGTACACAGGAGGCGGTGGGAAAAAATAGATGGGACAGAAATGCTGGTGAAAATTATGTTTCCTTTTTCGGTCTGCTCCGAGGAGATGTAAATATCCTGGTGTGGTGCTTGATCAGAGTTTAGCACAATCTTTTCAAGCTCTGTCTCACAACAACCTGATTTTTTTTTAATATCAAAGATTTAACCTTTTGACAGTCTGCCCATTATCCTGAGCGTGAGAGTGCAGGTACCTTTGTAGCCCTGGCTGAAGACATTTTACCATTGAATGACCACAATCTGCTGCTGCTAATACCATATTTTACTCAACATTTTACAACAGTATGGACACAAATTGAATCCCAGGTATTCACGGCCCATCTGCAGAGTTAGGACTATACAAATCAAGTTTTCCTACAGAGAATGCAAGGACTGCTGAGCCACAGCTCCATGGGACACTTGTCATCTGAGCTCCACAGAAAGGTGTTCAAGCCTACCTAAAGATGCTTGAGGTGTGGGTTTAGTGCAAAAGATGAGCACATCCCTTCTCTGGCCTGCCTTTCAAAGGTAGAAGGAGTCACATGCCATAGTTGTTACTTCACAGAGAAAGCAATTTCTAGCCTGGCACAATTTCCAGGTTCTCCCCCTTTCAGCTGTACCCATCAGGCCCATGTGTGTGGACACGGGGTGTAGCACAGTGGTGCTCTGCTTTCTGTCACTTGGCACTTTTATCCTGCACTCAGAGGTGCTGAAAGTGCTGTAAGCACATAAGGTATCCCACTGACCTCAATTGTGCTTGTTTCCTGTTTCAAGACTGCTTTTTATTGCCAAGTAGTGAAAAAAAAAAAAAAAAAAACAAAAAAAAAACCAAACACACTCCACATTAGAATAAATGAGATACAGGTCACAGATTTATGGATGCAATACCACAGCTAACAAAATTCATATACCACAGCTAAACAATCTAAAAATACCCTTTCAGTTCTCCTGGTAGAGTATTATGAGGCCCAACAATATGCTCTTTATGACAAATAGGCACTTCTTTTTCTACCTGTAAATTTACAACACTTTGGACCTTGTCTGTGTGATGCTGATTTAAACTGGACTGGTGAAACAAGCTAAATATCTAAGTGATTAAATGAATGCTAATCTCACGCTGTCCCAGTTTAATGGCATTTGTTTTATTTTATCTCAAATTACCAATGATTTATCTGAGGTCACACCTTCAAAGGGCTGAAGTAAAGCTTTGTTTCTGTGCTTTTGTTGGTTTGGGTGTTTTGTATTTTTTGGGGCTTCTCTGTGAACATTTCACAGTCAGCTGCAGTGTTTTACGATGCTGCTGCCCCTTCTGTGAAGGATTCCCCCACCACATGCATTGGTCAGAATGCACTTGCTCTTCTCAGGCACTCCAGGGAAATTCTGCCTCTTTGAGTGCATATTGTAGGGAAGTGGAAGCACTGGAAGTTACCCTGAAGCATGTGAGAAATGCTTCCACATGCCATTCCCCAGACACTGCTTTCACAAGCAGGGACTTGGCCAGGACACTGCTAACAAATAGCAAAGGTCAGTGACATCTTGACACAGTGCAGCTGCTTCCTACTCAAATGTGAGTCCAAGATTTTGCTGTATCAGTTTTTAAACTGATTGAATTGGTATCTGCAGTTTCCTGGCTAGACAATGCCTCACTCATAAATCCAAACAAATCTGGCAAAAATGGGGGATGACAGGGTCTCACTGATAAACTCTGTGCTTTTTTTCAGATGTTTTGTGTTTGAATTACAGTGAAAGAAATGTTAGATGTATAAAGGGGGAAAAGAAGAGCACAAACAAAGAAACCTTCTTCTCATGTATATTTAAGAAAGTAAGNTATAAAGGGGGAAAAGAAGAGCACAATCTCCCCCCTGTCCCAAACTCCAAACAAAGAAACCTTCTTCTCAAGTATATTTAAGAAAGTAAACCTTGAATTGCTTTCTGGATGGTTTAGGTGAAATGATGTCCTCAGGAACGCTCACTCCTCTGGTGAGACATTTCACTGATGCCAGGGTTCACTTTGTGCTTTGGAAAGTCTGTCTGAAAACTGATTGTGTTTTCCCTGTGTTCTAAAATGATTTTTGGTACCACTGTGAGAAATAACACTAAGAAATACTTTTCCAGTGCTCCAGGATAAAGGGGCATGAAAGTGACTAACTGTTCATAGTCAGTATTTTTTTTCCCACCCTTTTAATTCACAGTGTAATTCTTCACATTGAGGCATCACTAAAGACTTGTAACATACTAATTCTTAACACAGGGTGCTCATGTCCAACAAAATGCTAGAGGCAGGGAAGGGACACAGATTTTTTCTTTAACCCAGGTGCTGATCATGCATTTAAATGCCTCATGTGGTCGTGGCTGTGTTTTGTAAGTGGAGCTTCTTATGGAGGGTGAGGTGAAAGGTAGAAGCCTGGCAATGCTGTTGCTGGATGTAGAGAGCTCAGGGCTTTGCAAGGAGGACAAGGGTTAAATCACTCTTCTTTCTTCTCTGGAGTTGGAGGGGTAGAAGGATCTTCCCATGAGATCCCAGGAAAAGTGCTGAGAGGGGCTCAGGTCTGTGTAGCCCTGAGGACCATGGAAGTCCCAGTGATGACACAGTTGGAAGAAGCCTTAGTGTGGACACAGTCAATTATACTCACTTCTGTGAGTGCCATTTGAGATATAGGCATAATTAATAAATTGTAATTAACTTGTCAGGGAAAGCATATTTGAAGCCTTGTTGCAACCACAGAGATATTTAAATTGCCTTCTCCTGCTTACCTGTGTTACTAAAATTCCGTGTTGCACCTTAAAGGAAAAACACTGGGTTTGGTCATTCTTGTTTTTTCTCAAGCAGATATTTGCCATTTATTTGTCTGTAGTCTCTTAGCTATTTCTAGAACAGGCTGTATGCTATAATTTTTAGTGAAAAGCAGGGTTGAAGGTCCATAGGGGGCCAGAGAAACTCCTCTTGGGGCTGAGAACAGCCAAGGACAGATCTAAATAAGCTCTCAGAGGTCACGGTGCAGTCCGAGGGTGAAAAGGAACATGATCCTTGGCCTGCCTGCCCATCCAACACTTTTTTTCCACTCTAACCTTGCACTGAGGGGGTGGAAGTGGATGGGGCAGGCATGGGGGTGGTGCCTGGGCTCCAAATCCAGGCAAGGCAAGGGAAGAGCACGCCAGGTTTTCTCCAGGATACACAAGTTCACAAATATTAGGGCCAGTGGAGTCACAAGGCTGGCTTTGTTGATTTAATACTATTCAGCTGTTCCCTGTTTCCATGTAATCCTACACCTTTCCTAGCAAAACTATTTATTATCCCATATTAATAATAGCAGTGTTTTTTCAAAGTCACCTACCACGACCTACCCTCACATCCAGGTCTCAGACTCTCTCGTGGGATCCTGGGAAGGAATTGTCTTCTCTTGCCCAAAGATTTCAAGGTTTCTGAGGTAGCATAAAACTCTGCCTGTGAGAGTTTCAGCCCCTAAACCAGAGCTCCCATTTGGCTGTAAAAGCCTGGCAGCACAGAATGTTCTTTGTCATTGACCCAGTGATTCTCAATTGAAGTTGCTTGTTCTCATTACAGCCAGGGACTAACATCTCTTACCAGCAAATAAACCACACTGAGCTTGGACAGCCCAAGCAAGTCAGAAAATTTAAGTCCCTTTGTGATGGCTATGACAGGACATTGAATTATGTGTGTTTGTTATCTCATTAGTTCCCAGTTCACCTTTAAAAAAAAAAAATCAACTTATTTTGGGATTTACTGGAAGACTCTAAAGCTTTTTTTTATTTTGCCTGTATGTATGTGCTGATTTTCTTCAGAGTAAGGACTCCTTGGGCTAAAACACAGCAGTCAGACTATCCTTTACAGGTTCACTTCAAGTAAATTATTCCTTATTCCTTGAATTGGACAGCAATTTGATTTAAGTACATTGTTGGTTATGTAAAATATCTGTTATTATTAAAGTTACAGAGTAAGAGATTTTCCTCTTTGGCTTTTTTAGCTAGGCACTCCTTATTTGAAACTAGAGTTTGACATCTCTAGCTAGGAGCATTTTCTAATTAAAGAAAATATTCTTTTGAGGTCAGGCATGCATTAGTAGCCTTCAAAATAAAATTTAAAAACAAACAAACAAACAAAATAAACAACAAATCCCAAACATGTTAGTCTAACAGTATATTAAAAGGATGCTTTTTATTTAGGAAAAATGCATTAAGTGCTTCAGGAAAGAAAATGTTTCTTTCTGGTTTTGAACTGGATATGTTATTCAGATCTGATATGCCCATGATTTAGCATTCTGGTGAAGCTGTACTCTCAGGAAAACAAGTTAGAATCCATGTTCAGAAAAAAACTACTGGCCAATTTATCTTGTGTAATGGGAAATCTGTTTGAGAAAATCCTTTTTGACTTCTTAAAGACTGATTTCTTTTTCATGAACAGTTTTTAGGAAGAAACAACCTCTCCTGATAGAAAGCAAGGTAGCTCCACATTATTACAACAGACAAAAAACCCACCACAAACTAAGCAAAAAACCAAAAAACAAACCCCAAAACAATTGGGATTTTACACATGATCCCAGTAATTAAATTGCTGAACTGAGGTGCTATAAGGTATCAAATCATCCTGAGTCTAATCTGAGCTCCACCAAAAATCACTCGTGTGACCTTGTGGGTTTTCTATCATATCCAAAACCGTCTGTCTAAAATGACAGGCACCTAAATCTGCAACCTCAGTTCTGCCCCTTTGGGAAGGTGAGAAACAGGGGGGTGCATTTGTGACTTGGAAGGATGTCTAATGCCCAGTATCAACAAATGTATTTTTGTCTATTTTAAGGGTCGTCACACTTGAAACAAACCAAGCAGCCGAAACCACACAGTTCATTGGTTGCTTCAGCCTGAGTATGAACAACGTTGTGCTGTGCAGTTTCACATGACCTAACACTATTTTTATCATCATTTCACTAATAGGTGACAAAGGCACTTAATACTTCTCTCATTAAAGCTCCTCTTGCTGCTGTTGCCACGGGGCTCTGTGCTCTGAGCCCACCCACAGTCCTTCACCTCTCAGCCCTTAGGGCCACAAACAGGGAAGAGGTTCCACCTCATCCTGGAGGTCCTTTGTCCCCTCGATGGCTCTTTGTGCAAGGTCAGTCTGACAGGGTATATCCGATATCTGCAATATCCCTGGAATTCAGATTTTGGAGTTTTACAGCTGAGAGCACAGAGCTAGCACAATGCATTTATTTTCTGCACTCCTTCAAAAGTGGAATGTCACTTTTGCTGGGCTGGCTGCTCATGCAGGTTTCCGAGGCTGATGGACTTTGAGATGCATGAGGGTGTTTTTGTGCTAATCATAGAATCACAGAATGGTTTGGATGGGAAGGGACCTTAAAAGCCATCCACTTCCAACCCCAGGGACTGGGACACCAATGGGCAGGGACACCTTCCACTGTCCCAGGTTGCTCAGAGCCCCATCCAACCTGGCCTTGGGCACTGCCAGGGATGGGGCAGCCACAGCTGCTCTGGGAAACCTGTGCCAGGGGCTCAGCACCCTCACAGGGAAGAATTTCTTCTAATATCCCATCTAACCCTGCTCTCTGTCAGTGTGAAGCCATTCCCCCTTGTCCTGTCCCTCCAGGCCCTTGTCAAGAGTCTCTCTCCATCTTTCCTGTGGGCTCCCTTCAGGCACTACAAGGCCACAATGAGGTCACCCCAAAGCCTGAACAATCCCAATTCTCACAGCCTTTTGATGTGGATATTTATGCACACATATGCATTGTGCTGTTGTACAGGAAACTGGGCATACTCCTTAAATCCCTCCTTTTCAATCTCCAGCTGGAGGTAGACAGACTGCTGCTGATTATTGTTTCAAGGACCAAAGCTTGCTCTCACCTCTGAAACATGGGCTGCTGCTTTGTAGTTAAATCCTCTGCCCCCGGTCCATTTACATGCAATTACTTTGAGAAAACCCAGATGTGGATACCTGATACAAGGTCTCCTTTTCATAGCTTCATTGTGAAAATTGTTGGAAGTTTGCAATATTGCTGTAAGGTGGGGGAAATGGTGCTGAACCCAGCGTGTCCAGCCTCTAAAACTGTCTGCAAGTGGTGCTGACTCATTGGATTACTCAATGTTAGCATGTGGAAACCTAGTGGTGCACTCACTTGTGCAGGATCCACCAATTAATATTTACATAGGAACTATCCAAGGCACTAAAAGTACCCCTTGACAAGTCTGTCCTTGCTGTGAACAGAGAGCTGTTCTTCGGAGGAGTGACCTCAGGAGGAATTTTCAGCAACTGCTACATCAAAAGGGGATTTTCTTTCTACTTACCATTCTCAGAGGCTCAAAGCCATGGTGCATCAATAATAACTCGTGTTTGTGTAATGTGATGCCACAAACCATAAAAACTTCAAGAAGTAACTTGCTCAAGTAACCAGGGAAACCAAAAGCAGCAGAAAAAATGTGTTTTTCCACGTCATGAGAAAAAAACAGAAATGGTGATCACTACTCAGTACAAATCTCTGTCTTTTAATGTAAAGGTGAATTTCAACTTCCCATTGCAACCCCTGTAAAAACCAATTGCAAACTTAATAATGGGGACCTTCTGTTTGTTCCACCTCTGAAAATTCAATTTTTCTGGCTCCTGTGATGAGAGGGAAATTCTGTGCCTCCCATTTCATGTTTGTTTCTTGTTTATTCCTGTTAGCACAATAAAGGATTGGCAGGCAGGATGTGTGGGAAGCCAGATGGAGTAAGGGAGCAAAGTGGGTGGCCACAACTTTAATAAGATGTGTCCTCTTTGCAGATTATTCCTGTCACGTTATCCCTGGCCAGACAACCACTTGTGGAGAGGGCAGCCAGAGTAACAAAAGAGCTGCTCCTGAAAAGCTCTTTTTTTTTCCTGCTAAGTACTTTCAAGTACTTTTTTCCTGCTAAGAAAGGAAATATGGCATGTTAACTCTGGAAGTAGAGACTGGAGTTGGGCACAAGTTTTCCAACCCCCAGTACTTCAAAGGACCTAATAAATCATGGGACTGGATAATTACAGAAGTGTCAAAGGAAAGGCAGAAGATGGTGCATGGTGATGTCCAGGGATTACTGTGTTGTCAAATAATTAGGAAATAAATAAATAATTTTCCATACCTAACTGAGAGAGGCCAAAAATGCTAATTAGTTGCTAGATCTTTGCAAGGCTCTTGCTGTTTTCTTGACGTGTCAAAGTATTCTATTTTCAAAAGCATTAGGGTACTCATTACCTTTAAATGCCATTTAATGTCATTAACCAGCTTTCAAGATTCTGAAGATTTCACATTTAAAGTCTTCACACTTGGAAAATATGGAAACTGAGATCTGAACAGATTTTTTTTACCAAGACTGGAACACTTCATAAAGGCCATGTTAAAAAAAAAAATCTAACCAGTAATTTACATAAATATGATTTAAGTTATTGAATGAAGTAACTGATTTAAAGGGTCTTGATTTAAATAAACCTGATCCCAGTATTGTTATTAAAAAAATGTGCACAGCATGCAGTGCTAGCCCATATATTGCAACTGTGTTGAGATATTGTAGGAATCATGCATTTTATGTCAATATATATATTATCCATGACTGAAGAGGTAACATGCTGGAAATGTTAATTATACTACCTCAATTGGTTTGCCTTGTTAAAATGAACACTAAGTTCCAGGCTGATCAAAGTTATACACCTGAGTATTATTCATCTGCTTCCAGCTATGAATGGTGATATAATTAAACATTTTATCAGTACCTTATAAAGGCTCTGTCACCTAAAGCCTCTTTATTGTAACACTTTACAGTGGATGTCATAATAAACATCTTCCCTAGTTTTATTTGCTTTAAATGGAAAGCCAAGCAACTCCTAGTCTGGGTTCACCATGGTGGAGAATGATCCTTTGTTCTCAGGGCCATAGTAAATGGGAATACATGGGCCTCCTGCAGGCAATTCCTCAAACAAAAGTGGAAAAGAAAAGCATGTTTTTGGGGAACAGATACTGGTTTGCCCAGCCAACTTGATACCCTGCTGCATAGACTGAATACAAATTTGTTGTTGTAAGAGGAGATTATCTGCCTTTGTTCGGGGCTGACTCCAAGTGCACCTTTTGTGCTTCTCCAGTGGTTTGGTTAGGAATGAGGAGATCTAATATTTCTCCTCCCTGACACAAACACCCAGTGCTTTCCACACAGCCTTTGAAGTACAATGGGGATTTCACTGATGCCTATCACTAAAAAACTGATTCACCATCTGGAAATGCCCACTGCATTCATTTTCTATGCCTCATTGTATCTAGCAGCAAGAATTAGCTGGGACCTTTTAGGAAGATTTTTCCAGTTAAAACACAAGATATATTTAGATTTATTTGTTCAAAATGTAATTTAAAATATAGACTAAATAGAGCAGAATTAACTGACAGGGCTTTTGCAATCTCAGAATCCAAGACAAGATTTTCTTAATAAAGGAAAACAATAGCAGCTAATATGTATGTGTACAATAGAATACTTTTCTAACAAGGTTCCCATTGTTAAGAGCTCCTCTTCAGACCATAGCCCTGCTTATCTTTCCAGCAGCAGCCTATTACACTGATATTTTCACAAGGTAAATCTATATGGGGCTGGGTTCCATATTTCATTGGCCTTTAATCTAAACTCGCTCGTATTCAGAACCCTTTAGTCCATTCTGGCTTTTATCTTGCTGGTTGCCTTTGTTAATGGATTATTTCCATTTTCTCTTTTAACTTAATGATTTTGACTAGGAATAAAGAAGTGTTTCCAGCCCAGGCTTCAGAACTGCAGGACCAGCTGTTTGCCTTGTTGCATCTGGCATGAGCTGGGGTGCACTTAAAAAAAAAAGAGTCAGTTTATATCCACTTTATTTGAGAAAGGTTTAAAAGCTTTTCAAGTTACAGTTTTATACTGGTTGCTTTTAACACCAGCCAAAGAAACTTGTGCTATAACTGGCTTTTGTTTCCATGCCCATGACACTGGATATTAGGTTTGAAGAGTTAGCACAGCCATCTCATCAGTGTTGTGCAGTGGGACACTCATATCTCTCATATAAAATTGATTTCCTCATTTTTTTTTTTAGTGGATCAGCTTTGGGAATGACCTTGGCCTGAAAATGTGGAGAGGTTTTAGAAAACAATAATATTTTAACTGCCTGAAATTAGCCATAAGTAAAATGTAGAGTGTATCTCTCTCTATATGTATAGATTCCTCTGAATACAGTAAAAAGTAAAAACAATAAAACAGTTTCCTGGTGCTGTGGAGTTTTCTAAAGGAGATTTTGCTCTTCATCTATTAAAAAACTATGCAAATGTCCAGCCTTCTTCTTCTGAAAATGAACTGGAAATTAAAGGGGTTTTGACCCGAGAGATACCTGGAAAAGGGTATGCAGGGCAAGGGAACACTTTAAAGTGTTACCACATTTGTGGGCATGGTACTTGGAGTTATTTTAAACTGGCACACTAGAATAAAAGAGATTTAGTTCTGAAGTCAAGTAGGATTTACTTTCCTTAATTTGGAGTCCACAAAAAATGAAAAGTAACTTCATTTCATATATGTACAGAATTTACTGCAGAAAAATCCATATTATAAAAGGTGCTTGACTCAATTCTATCAAACCTTTTCAAAATCCTGGCTGTTTTCCAAATGAGTCAGAGCTGTTTTGAAAAGAACTTATTTTAAAATATATTTTTGAGAAAGATTTTATTTTTAATGGGCATTTTTGAAAAGATACTGTTCTTGCCTTCATACAAATCAGGCCTTCTTGCACACAGAAATATAAATTTACAAAAGTCCAGATGTTAGGAGAAAGAGCAGGAGATGGGACTGTCTTAAATCCTTTTCAGAGTTATGGAACAAAAATCATAATCCCAACCCAAAGACAAATGCTTAAATCTTCCTCATGGATATCCCTTTATCCCCCTTCTCCTTCTTTTTGATTTAAGTAAGGTTGGGGTACCTGAAGGGAGCCAACAAGGAAGATGGAGAGGGATTTCTTTACAAGGGCCTGGAGTGACAGAACAAGGGCTTCACACTGACAGAGAGCAGGTTTTGATGGGATATTAGGGAAAAATTGTTCCCTGTGAGGGTGCTGAGGCCCTGGCACAGGTTGTCCAGAGCAGCTGTGGCTGCCCCATCCCTGACAGTGCTCAAGGCCAGGTCGGAATGGGCTCTGAGCAAGCTGGGCTAGTGGAAGATGTCCCTGCCCATGGCAGGAGGGTTGAAATGAAATTGCTTTTAAGTTCCCTCCAACCCAAACACTTCTGTGATTCTGTAATTTTGTGATTTATGTACATGGTGGATGCCAGTGGGCCCCAGGTATTGTTTGGGAGCCTGTGCAAGTGATGTAGGAGCTATTTCTCATTATCTCATTAGGCTGTTGGGCAGTTCTTAATACTACTTAATCCAAGCCAGAGTGAACAAAGTCCTTTGGGGTCAGTCTGGAGGAAACCTGATCCCTGAAAGCTTGTTATCATGCCCATCCCTTTCAGTGCTCAGCCCTGCTCTTTTCCTTGGAAGCCTTACAGTTCCTGCTCAGGCAAGGCTTGTGCAGGCCCTTGGAAAACCCCAGAACCTCCAGGTTTGGGCCACCCAGTGCTTTGGTGGTGAATTCAACAGTGTGAGCCCCAGGGCACACTCAGGCAATGGGATGGTGTTCTGAGCCAACCCAGAAAAAAGTTGCTGCTCTGCTGCTGGCCGGCGGGAGAGGACAACCGAGAAGGCATCTGAGCAGGCTGTGCTTGAGAGCTTTCTAAATCAGGGCTGAGCAGAGGTGTGGTGACCACACGGTGTGGAATCTGCCATCCCACACATGTTGCAGAGTAAGGTAATGAATGCACCCTGGTTTGATTGAAGCAGCAGGGATGGGGCTGGACTGTCCCGGCTGCCCTGTGGAGCAGCTCAGGGGAACCCAACTGTGGAAGCAGGAGGGAGGAAGTTACTCACACCCTCCAAATCTGCTGGGAGCAGAAACTGTGGACCACTCCTGTGCTTTTTGGGGGGTTGAGCGACCCTTGCACACCAGGGTGTGGCAGCCCCCAGAAATGCAATGTATGGTTGGCATGGGGCAGCTTATGGGTACCAGGGAGTGGTTGTAAATTAAATGTGGGGACTCCCACTGAGACCTGGTGGCTGATTATCACCATGAGAACTCTGCTCTTTGTCATGGCCACTTAGAAAAAAAAACAGCTAAGAAGACTCCAGGAAGGCTAAAATGTTTTCAGAAAATTCTTTTAAAAGCGGGACCTTTTTCTTTAGTTAAGGGTGATGAAAAGTCAAACACAACAGAGCTGCTGAGTCTCAGACTGGAGCAAAGTCAAGAAATCTGATCAAGTCCCTGCTAAAGCCCTGTGGGGGCATGTCCAGCTCTTGCAAACCCCTCAGCTGCCTGAAGAGAGATGTGTAAACACACATTTGCAGGCAGTTGTGAAAGAGCCACCTCCATTCACTCAGGGCTTGGGTCACATTCAAGCTGGGACCCTCTTTGTCCAGTCCTACTGTCCTGGCAGCGAAACTCTCCTGCCTATTTTTAAGTTCTTTCATGTTGCCAAATTGAGAGTTTGTGTAAAGGAGGATCAAGCCTGGATCAGTTTACATAGATAGAATTCTAGAGATTTTGTCTGTCTTTTGTGGCAAGGACAGAGTTATCCCAACCACTTCTACAGGCTTCACCATGGTGGCTTTTGCTTTGCAAATAAAGCTCTTTGCAGCATTTCTTTTTCCAGATGTTAAAGCACTAATAAAAGATACAAAAAAAAAAGCCTATTCACACATACACAAACTCTTTCCTACTGCATATTGGAAAGTTAAGGCTTTGTTTTCATTTTGTGTGCTGTCACTAAGTCAAACATTTGCATGCTGTTTAGATAATTAACTGTACTAATCAACAAGAAAGTCCAGGTTCTCTGTTTTTGTTTTGGATTAAAAATTTCACTGTTGTGATTTGACAGTGGAAAGCAATTGCCTTGGTGGAAAACACAGCTAGCTAAATGCTAGGAAAGAATTGATTAACCTAGAGTGGCATGGCTTTTGAGACAATGAATTATTTATTTTTCTTTCAAAGTGATTCAGTGGTGAAATGAAGAATCATAAAATCAGAGTGGTGTGGGTTGGAAGGGAACCTTAAAGACCATCCAGTTCCAACCACCTGCCAAGGGCTGGGACATCTTCCACTATCCCAGATTGCTCAGAGCCCCATCTAACCTGGCCTTGGGCACTGCAGGGATGGGGCAGCCACAGCTGCTCTGGGAAACCTGTGCCAGGGCCTCACCACCCTCACAGGGAAGAATTCCTTCTATAATTTTTCTCTACTTCTTTGACTTTCCCTGGTGAACAACTTTTTAAATGATGGGTTAGGTTTTAAAACCTCTTCACACTTAGAAGGGAATTAAACTGAATTTTCCTAGAAGAAGGAAAATGTTACATCAGAGGTGACACTGGCAAAGCTGGTGGCTACATGGCTGGGCTATTCAAATTCTTACTTTCAAGAACATCAACTTTGCATCCACACTATCAGTTCTCTTGTGCATGAGGCCCATCCACCTGCCAGATGATTTTCTAGCTCTCATGGCAATTTTGTGTGCAGTTCCACTTGTAGCCAAGAAATCATGCATGTCATCTTTCTTTGCATGTCAAGAAGAAGGAGAAAGGTCTTCAGGACTTCAGCTTCTCAGGTTTCTAAACCACTTCAGACTATTAACTCTGAGGACTTCTGAAAAAGAAAGAAAGAAAACAATCACCAACCAAAAACAACAACAACAACATCAACATCAACAAAGCAAATTCTCTCTTTGTGATAAATGTTGGATTATTTTTGTACACATTTTTGGCAAATATGACAAGGTGCAGCCCTGGGACACCACGCTACTGAGGAGATTTTTGAAAGCAGCAGCTCTCTCAGCAGAGTCTCTGCCAAGGTAATAACAACAAACAATGAGCTGCTTGTTGTCAGAACCCTGAGGAGGCAGAAGGAAAAGTGTCTTGGAAGCAGATAACTTCACTTTAAGCTCTGCTTTGAGTAGACGAAGAGCGTGCTGAAAGATTGTCAGTAGATGTAGAGATAGACTGGAGAAAACAACAAATTTTGGAAGCCCAGTGAAGATTTGGGTCATTGTAAGGTTAGGCAAAGTATGTGCTGGGAATGCAATGAAATGTGTAGTTGTTTACATGTGTGTGAGAGTAAGACAATTTTGGGGAGCTGGCTTCCAGGTTTGACTGCAGGTAAATGCAGAGTGACACCCCTGTGTGCCTGGAGGGCAGGGCTCGAGTTGTGGAACCTGAATCCTGAACAAGATTCTATCACTTTTCTCAGTACAGGGGGTGATAAAATAGCTTTTGGAACCAAGCTGCCCCTGTAAACAGCCAGCACTGCTGTCAAAAGAGCCACTCCCTTCCCTGGAGACAACATTGGTTTAAGTTTTGTGTGTGCCCAAGGGGAGAAACAGGGTTAGTTGCTTTCCTTTTGGAAAAGGATTTTGGGGTTTGTCTGGAAGGAGAACTTGGCTGAAGCACGAGTCAAACCACAGAACAGAGGAAAAGCTTTCCAGTGGTCCATATTTTCCCTTCTGGGTAGGTGTTGATTTGCTGATGTCTTTGGTCAATGTGCTGGCTGTTCTGGGAACTATTCTGAAGTCAGACATCAACCAGTGGTTCTGGCTTTTAATGGCTTCAGGATGGGAACAGCAGGGAAACAAAGAAAAAAAATTTGGACAACTGCAGTGACTGGCTTCTTATTTCAATCCATCCTGAAGTACTGAACCAGTGCAGGATCATCTCTGGATCTTGGTCTCCTTCTGGTGTCACTCCTTTGGTTTCAGTGAAATCCTTTGCTTTAAGTAGATGTGTGTTAGTACAGAATCAGATCTCAGCTACCAGATACCAGCAATTTATTTTTCCAATGTCAAAATTTTATTATAGATAACTCTTGGAATAGGCACATAAGCTTGAACTTGGGAGCTGGTGTGATTTGAAGGCTTTCTTTATCTTACTTATTAAGTCCTGGGTCTGTTTCAATACCTGATATTTGCACTGTGTATCCCAAGCTGCAACAAGTAGTGCTTTTGTATAAAAGCAATTTTGCCAAAATGAGTAGAATTTACTGGGAATGTGTACATAGCATAGAAGGGGAGTATTTACTCAACTTGTGAGAGTGCATAACGGGTAAGAATCTGAAATAGTGAAAACAGTCCAGAAGACAGAAGGCACAGTTTGATAAATTCTTAGAGTCTAGCATTAAAAAACTCCTAATTTACAGCTTTTTGCATTTGGTAACTTAAAAGTGGAGACTACAGGGAAAATCCCTGTCTTGCTGTAGTTGATAGAAATTCCAGAGGGAAAAAAATGTTACCTCTTTGTGCATAAGGCTGGTCTTGTCTATGAATGTGAATGGAACTAATAAATTTCTTTATCTGCCCCCTCCATGCCTGTGCAGTAATTGCTCACATTTGTTACCTGAGTTCTGGGTGGTTTCTAAGAAAGTTGCTCTCTTTTAATGGAGGATTTTTCCTACAAAACACAGAAAGAACGTCTAATATATGGTTCAGAACATGAATTCATCAGTTTCCTCAGAAATCTGTGGATTAAGAATTGGGAGAGGTGTAAATTTGGTGAGCACTGAGTAGATGTGTGATGAAGAGTGAGGATATAGCAGGAGAAACAGAGCAGGCATTATAAGGAAAAGACTGCAGCCAAATGATGAAGTTGGAAATAACTGGGAAAGAAAAAAGAGACCTAAAGGCAACAAGTGGACTGGGTTTAGCTGCAGGAATTAAAGGCAACAAAATACTCCCTGCTGGAACTGGAAGGGAACCCAGGGGCCGTGCCAGCACACAGCTCTGCAGTTTGCTGGCAAAACACAATGGTCCACACTAGAAATGCTAAACTATTGCAGCTGTCCTCTACTCCCTGAGCTCCAGGAACCAGGATTAGGCTGAGGTGACTCATGCAAGTGTCAGGAAAGTGCCCTTTGTTGAAGCATCCCTTTTATTGCCTTGGTAATTTTAGAGCAGCCGTTGTGTGCGATGCATGGCAGGACACACACACGGGCTCGGCTGCCTTCTGCCAAACATGAGACTGGGGATGGACCCCCAGTGGCTGCTGTCAGTGCAATGGGTGGGTCTGAGGAGCTTTGCAACAGCCTCATCTTTCAGGGCACAGCCTGGAATCTGATCCAGCACTAGGTGCTGCTGTGGGTCGCTTTGCATCCCGACTTTGGATTTGTGGGAGCTCTGGGTCCTTGTGGCTCCTGTACAGAGCCTGCAAATGTTCCTAAGAATTCTGAATAACTGGAGCCTTCAGACTCAGCTGTCACATGAGCAGTAGTTCTTATTTTAACATCTTCTTCTTGTCCCCATCAGTAAAGGACATTTTTGGGGATAAATGCTCCTGCTCATGAAGCCTTCAGACATGGTGAAAGGAGTACAAGATGCTAAGTCAAGCATGTCTTTCCCTTCCCTCACTGTGGCACTGAAGGACTCAGGGAGGTGATTTATGCTTGCTGCTTGTAGGAAATCCCATAGGGAAATGAAGCCTTCTGTCTTCAGAACAGGATTTTGATAAGTGTGTCCTGAGGCCACACACAGCATGAGAAGTGAGTGAGGAAGATGGCAGTGAACAAATACAGAGCAGCCAGAGCACTTGGAGCACACAGAGAGAGAAGTGCTTTAAGAGGAAAAGATAAAAAAGGACTAGGATCACTCAGTTCCAGAATTTATCACATTAAAATCTCACAGAAGAGATGAACTACAGTTTTCCAGGATGTACTTAATTTCTGACATTTTCTCTCTTTTAAGTGCTTGATCTGGCATATTTTACAGCATTTAGTACATTTCTGAGGGTGGAAATTCATGCACATACCCACTCACAAGCCAGGTGTGTGCACTATAGTAACTTAACATACACATTAGATATATATTTGAATTCAAAAGCATTTCTAGACAGCAGTTTTTAGTTACCACCACTCTTATAACTCATATTCCTCGCTTAGGGAAGTGTTAGATTTTATTTGTGATGTCTGATCTTTATAAAACCTCTAGAAAGTAATGGGTTATGGTTAAAGATTGTTTCTTTAGTTCTTTAGACCAACTTGCAGTCTATGTTAATAACCAATATATATGGAGATTTTTTCCAGCGTCCTAAAAAATTGCCCCCAGATTTTGCTTCCCTATTGTAGCCAAACTGCATCTGGTGCCCAGCTGATTTATGTGTCAGGATACCTAGAGCAGGCTGGTGTGTATATACAGAGATTCACAAACGTGTGATGCATTCATGCTGGAGCTCTCCATCATCTTGCATTCCCCATATGGGGGAAGCAGGATAAGAAATCATTGTTTCCTTTCAACAAATCCAGAAGAAAAGCAGAAACCTGCTGAGGTGTAGCCTGAGAAATGTCTGATCACAGAAGCACAGACTGGTTGAAGCTGGAAGGGACCACAGTGGGACAGCTGGTGCCACCTCCCTGCTCCAGCAGGGCCATCCCAGAGCACAGGGCACAGGATTGTGTCCAGAGGGGTCTGGAATATCCCCAGGGAGGAGACTCCACACTCTCTCTGGTCACTGCCAGGGCAGAAGTTCTGCCTCCTGTCCAGGTGGAACCTCCTGGGCTCAGTCCCTGCCCGTTCCTCTGGTGCCATTGCTGGGCCCCCGGAGCAGAGCCTGGGCCCTGCTCAGAGCCCTCCCTGCACACAGGGACACCCAGGGCTGAGGGCCCCTCTCAGCTGGGGCTCCTCTCGAGGCTGGACAGCCCCAGCTCCCTCAGCCTTTCCCTGCCAGAGATGCTGCAGGCCCTAAATCATCTCCGCAGCCTCCGCTGGCCCCGCTCCAGGAGCTCCCTGTCCCTGCTGTCCTGAGGAGCCCAGGGCTGCACACAGCTCTCCAGATGTGCCTCACCAGGGCTGACTGTTCAAGCCACACCTGTAAGAGGCCTCAAACACGCCCCTCCCAAAGTCACAAGTCTGCATTTAGTGAAAGCAAGGTTCTTTATGCACAAGGAGAAATAAGAAGGCCCAAGTAGCAGTTCTGTCTCTCCTCCTCTCTTGACAAGCAAAATGTGTGTGACATTGGCCCCTTTTCAGTGAAAAGTAACTTCTCTTGGTTACCATGAGCAGTTGAAGATGATGAGTCTCACAGTGACACTGATGGTTCCCTTGGCACTGTCACAGCCATACCAACTGTTCCCACTTAAGCAATTGGCTTAAGTTCTCCTCTGTCTTCTTCCTGCAATCATGAGGAAATAATAACATTGTGTGATTCTTGGAGTGTCCTGTGCAAGGCCAGGAGTTGGACTTCGACGATCCTGATGATCCACAGCAAGTCTCAGAGCCCATGACTTCGAGACTTGTTCTAGCAGCCTGCAGAGGGTTTCATCTGCCTCCTCTTCCCAAGCAGGTGGTCTGTAGCAGATTCCTGCCCCAAATATTAGCCTTTCCTCACAAATTCTTGATTGGTATATCAACAGTTCCAGGGTTATTTGGACACCTGAGCTATCTTAGGCATTTCTCCTCAGGTCTCCCCCAGCTTCCATTTCTGGTGATAGAGCATTTGCAGTCGCCTCAAGTTTATCTGCATGTCCTGGTATAAAATCTCCTGCAGCAATAAGTGTTTCATCCAGCTGTTGAATGCAAAATTGAAGCTGAAATTTAAAAAAAATAAAAATATAAGAATAAAGAAGTGTAGTTTCAAGCATTTATACTCTTGTGGTATACTGGTGTATTTGAGAGAACTATTGAGAGAAAATGGAGGCTGGAGGGAAGAAGAAAAAGACAACAAAAGGAAAGAAACAAACAAAAAAAAAAGAGGAAAATAATACAAAAGGAAAAATTTTATACCTGGCAGTGAATAAAGTGTTGGGAACACTTTCTTCCTTCTTTTTATCTCCTGGCAAGGTTATAACTTCATGTTACACCAGGAAAAGTCCATCTTCTGTGACCACAAGTCTTCTGTTTGCCCACATTAATGTCACAGCTGTGTAAGATCTTCTCACAGTGGAAGAAATGAGGCTGGCAGTTGGTGACAGGCACCAGGCATGTCCCTGAGAGCTGGACAAGGCACTTTGAACTGGACTTGATGCCTGGGACATTGGTGGGAGGAGCAGCAAATGAGGATAATGAAGGTGTTTGAGGGAGGGAAGGAGAAGAGGTAGGTTGGGATATTAATCTATTGAAATTTTAAGATAGGGGTGCACATGCATGTAACTTCGTGTAGGAAATTATTTAAGCAGATTAACTTGGGAATTCACTGTCAAGATCACTTTAAAATTAGTACATCAGCTCGTGGATAAGATTGGAATAACGTGCAATATAGGGAAGGTGCCATGTGGGTAGTCTTTGGTACATCCTTTCCCCAGTAGAGAGCAGCAACTCACCAAGGGATTCTTTAGCATGTCCCTCCTTACAGAAACTGTGAAAATGAGTCTTGGTTTGTTTCATATTTGAGTTCATTCATCACAGGTTCAGTTCAACTTAAAGCATTGTAAGCCTTGGTTATGGTATTAAAAGAAGTTTTAGAAGAAAGATAAAGAAGTCTGGCATCTCCTAGCACATCCATCTTGCTGGGGAATGGACAAGCAGACAAACCAAATCATAGTCTTGGTTTGGTAGTTTTTGCTTCCTTTCTACAAGCAGAATTTGCAGCATCCACATGTGAGACTTCAACTCCCTTTGGCTACAAATTAAACTGAAATTCTCTTTGGCTACTGATATGTCAGAATCATCTTATTCCATCTCACACCCGCTGGGATGATGCTTTTAGAAGAGCCTGGGTAATCTTTGCAACGTTCTCAGATTTCAGGGGTGGTCTCTTCCTATAAACACCAAGTCAGGAAGAAGAAACAAAGTTACATAAATGTCAAGACCAGAGTGAATCAAAGCTTGACTTTATTTTCTCATGCATATTTAGCAAACCTTTACCCTCAAGGAAAGAACTAATTATTTTAGAAGGGCCATTGAAAATATTGGACCTATGTACATGTATTTTTTCTGTGTTTCCTCCCTCATGAAGTACAAAGACACAAACGGAAGGAGACTAGGTGTGATGAAACAGGATTCTTTCCTATTCTTCCCTTTTCTATTTCAGTCTAAAACCTCAAAAATGCCATATCAAATTTTATCTTCCTTTCTGGGGACCTTTAGAGGTGCATTTTATGTGATCTCTAAAGGTGATGAATTCTGCTAAAAGCTGAGTAAGGTTTCCTTCTCTCAGATTCATTTCCAGTATAAATTAAGTGATGAATAACAAACACAGAAAGCTCAATGTCTAAAGTCTCTTTTTCCAAGCTGTGCCCATCTTCCCATCTGGAAAACAGTCCACATGTTCTCCAGTCATGATAATCTAAGAAGCAGAAAACATCTCCTTGTCCTTTTCATGGATCCTCATGCCTCAGCATCCTGGGCCAACTCAGGGAGTGCAACCACTGCCAGCCTGTTTCTCTCAGTTTTATGCAGGCAGGAAGGTGACAGGAAAGTGACAGGAAGGTGGCAGGAAGGGATGTGACATGAGCAAGGTGTCACTGTATCCACACACACCTGTTAACACATCAAAGCTGCCATAAAGGAGGAATGGGACTTATTTTAGCAAAGGCATGAGTTTCACAGAATCATCAAGGCTGGAAAAGACCTCCAAGGTCATCGAGTCCAAACACCACCCTGTCAACTACACCAGAGCACTGAGTGCCACATCCAGTCATTTCTTGAACAACCTCCAGGGGTGGTGACTTCACCACCTCCCAGGGCAGTCCATTCCAATGTTTCACAACTCCTTCAGTGAAGAAATTCTTCTTGAACCTCCTCTGGTGCAGCTTAAGGACATTTCCACTTGTCCTATCCCTCGTTCCCTGGGAGCAGAGCCTGATCCCCACCTGCCTGTCCCCTCTTGTCAGGGAGTTGTGCAGAGCCAGAAGGTTCCCCCTGAGTCTCCTTTTCTCCAGGCTGAGCCCTCCCAGCTCCCTCAGCTGCTCCTCATGAGTGACTCTCCAAACACTAAAGAAGAAGAGATGGGAGACATAGAATGCAGCAGTTAAAAAATGATCTGTTTTGTGTTTAAGGCTCTGTTTTACCTCCGAATTAGACAGGAAGATGGTGTTGAAAAGTTTGCAGAGTAACAGAGAATCTGCCTTTTCCCACAGCAGCATCATGTGGATGGAAGATGACCATGAGCTATCTGACAAGTACTGGGAAGAAACTTTTATCCAGAGGCCGTGAGATCAAAGCCAAGAAAAGTGGCAGTGGTGGTGCTGCCCTGCTCCTCGTGAGGGAGGAGGTGTAGATGGACACAGTTCTTCCAGCTCCCAGGTGGGGTGGCAGCTGTAGTGACACTTGCAGGGGAAGGAGGAGAACCATCCCATTCCCTGCTGGGAGCTGAGCTGAGCACACAAGCTGCCGTGGACTGCCCAGCTGTGTGTGTGAGACAGGCAATGGCAGCTCATCCCCAGCTGCAGGGATCCATCCAACATTGTGCAGACTGGCAGGGATGTTCAGCAGGGCAGCTTTGAAGTGGGAGCTGTGTCGCCCTGATTTTCTCAAGTTTTACCAAGCCTTTTGATGTTTGCATTCTTTGCACAAACTTTCTCAAGCACTTTATGTAAATAACTTATTGTTTTTCATTCCTTTATGGAGGACGAGCAACCTGACGGACTGTTGGGTTGCCCAGTGACATGGAGGAGGTGGCACTGTAGCCCTCCAATAACATTGGTATTCCAAAAAGATATATATATGGAGTCAGATGTTTTTAATAAAGAGTTTTTTCAGTTTGCTTTTACCAGAGCTGCTCCGTGTAGTTCTTGTGTTGCCCCCCAGGACGGGGGTGACAGAGCTGTAACAAAAACGGGGGCCCTGCAATGAGTTTGTACCATCTGTTTGTGTAAATGTGCTCTCCCTCCACCACTTCTTGGGCTGTACCCTGAATGTTTTTAACCCCAGCTACATCTCCCCTTAAGATTTCTGCTCTGTTGAGCCATTACTGTCCTTTTTATAGTGTTAGAGCCTTAAAGTCTCTGCATGCCGGAACATTTCCCTCTAATCTGGGTCTCTAACAAACTGCTGTCATCACAGATGTATCACCAGCAGCTCTTGCCCCAGGACACTGCAGGTTTCTGAAGAACTGCTTTCCAAACATTCCAGTGAAATGCAGGAATCTTCTCTTGTAGTCTCACAATACCTCCTCTTTATCAATTTTCCTTTAAAGTGGTCAAACTGTGCATTGTTATCTCTGTGTGTTATTAAATGTCTATTTAATTCTATTTTCCCAGAAAGATAAAGGATTCTTTATCTTATTTGCTTAAGTAAAAATGGTTATTCAGATGGAGAAAAAACCTAATATTTAGGTGTCTTTGGTACAAATCTAATTTTATAATAGTTTAAAACACTGTAAGAATTCCAAAACAGTTTTTACAATTCAGTCTGAGTGCTGCTTATTTGCTGTTCTTACCTTTATTTTAGTGAGAGAT
>WBNO01014619.1:4015-58557 GCA_013400575.1 Peucedramus taeniatus | reverse complement strand
AAATTATATATATATATATGTTTCCTTATATATTTTTCATATATATTTCCTTTTCCCCAAAGGCTCTTTGAACAGCAAGTAGCCACGCCTGTATATTTGCCTCTGAGAAGATCCACAACAGTTGAATGTCAGGCAGGTCAGCAATGAATCTGAGTGGCTAAGTCACAGCCCTTTGTGGCATATAAATTTCTTAGATTTCAGTAAAAAGCTGCTAATATCTGATGCAAACTTCAGATCCCATAAACTATTGCAGATCTTTACTTAATCTACCCAGTCAGTGTGTGAACTTGAGCATTCACTTCAGCCTGTGCATTGTACAGGGAGAGAAAAAGGAGCAGAAAAAATTGCCAGTGACTGTAGACCTACATTTGGAAGCTTTTCCCAATCTGTTTTGGAATTCAAGCTTTTTTTTCCTCTGATGGTTCGTAAGTGTGTATAATTCAAGATCCTTACATTTGGCAACATGGTTGCTACTTCAATAATTTTGATGTTCCATGGTCAGCTCCTTTCATCTTTAGCATACTTCAATTAGTGACAAAGCCAGCACATAAGTGCTTTGAGTAGAAGCATTTCATTTGTAAATCCCCACACAACGAGGAGATGAACACGGGTACTGTGAACAGAGTTTAATGAGAAGCAGCAGACTGATCCATTCACATTGGCACAGACTTCTGAAGTTCATCATTCAGTGCCTAAAACTAGCATTTTGCTAACCGACTTGCTATTTGGATTAAACAAAAAGGTTATTTTGATTAACATTTTTCATTTGTCATTTTGTCAGGTGAACTGAGAAATCATCATTTTAATTCTACAGACGTTTATCTTTATTAACATCTCAAAACTTACTACACGGTTACTTTATTTTTCTATTCTACATAAAAATACCTTGTTGTTTTGAGAACACTGACTAGTCAGTAATTTGTGTCTACCCAGTATTCATTTAAGAATGATTTATTCATTGTGATTAGTAATCAGATCTGGGTAAGAGACATAAAAAAAAAAGTAAAAATATTCCTCTGTCTGAATTATTCCTTGCTTTTGAGGCAGAGGAAAAGTAAAACAGGTCATCAAGAAATTAGATACATAAAGATGAGAGGTGAGATAATGAGCTCATTTGCATTGCATTCAGGATCTGTTTTGAACTTCAAAACATGAGATCATAAACGAGTCAACATTTAAATACTGCCAGCTATATGAAATTCTAAATCAAAAATGGTCTTTGTTTTTTTTATCCTCTACCAATTATTCTCTCACTGGATGTTTCCTGTCTTTCATTTGCTGATTTCTGAATGTGAAGTTCTGTCATTTATTCTTTATTTCTTTTTAAAAAAACAAACCAAATGCCATAAACAAATTCTGAGTCTACTGTAAATAGCACTTGGTGGAGAGTAGAAGAATAGAAGGTGCAGATGTTGGGTTATTCAAAGAAGCTCTCCTTTAAAAAATGCTTTGCTGCTAGTATAATTCAGAGCTTTGGGCAAATGAAATTGTCTACATAACAGACAAACAGAGCTAAGATATGGACCTCAAATACAATTTTCCCATGCTTTAGAAAATATTTTATAGGCCTTTCACAGTAGTGCTTATATCTAGTCATTTGACAGAGATACTATTCAGTCTTCTGTGAGTGCAGAAGGAAAAGGAAGGGTTTCTTTTCTATATTGAGGCTTTACAATCTACCACAGGGTGATGGAGAGCAGACAAGACAGCTGTACTTGCCTTATTGCAGAAATAAGCCAAAGGACAACCTAAGCTTGAGGTTGAGATGGTGGAGTGTACGTTGGCATGTATGTTAGGGTGCTGCCAGTGAGATTTCCATCTTTATCCTTCTATTCCTCCCCCATTTAATTTCTTTGTAGAGGATAAGTTGTTTCTCCCTGTTTTACTGATTAGATTACTTCTCATATCCTCGGTAAATCTGGACATGGGTTGTACGTCTCTTAATTCCCCTTTTCCAATTCCTTGGATAAAGCCTTCTTGCTCTTATCACAGCAGAGAAATTCACATTCTGAGCAGAATCAGGCAAGAACCTGTGGTTTTGTCAGGGGTTTCCTTTCCTCTCTTTCCTCGAACAGTCGGAAAAGGCTGTGACAATTTTAGCCTGCTGTGATAAATGATAGCTCAACTTGCTCATTGTTATAGTGGAAGAGGGAGCTTAAAGACATAGAAGGATAACCTTTCAGGAATGCACAAATTTGCTCAAATAAATAACATCAGGAAAGGGCACCATATTTTTCCTTAGTTTTTTTCTAGTGTCTGAAATGAACCTATGCCCTAGCTACCACGGTACTGTAAAGTCATTTGATTTTCCATTATCTAGGTTATCTGTTCATATTTGGTCCAAGATGTCATTTGGCCCAATATTCTTTAAACTAGATGTGCTTGACTAGGAGTACTGTCATATACTCAGCAACCATAAGAGGAAACACAAGCTTTGCCAGTATAAAAATGGAGATAGAGGAGAAAACCAAAGTGATGTGAGTAAAAAGCAGTTCAGGTGACTTTTTTGCAGAAAGCCTACCAGAGTCTCCAGTCAGCCTTACTGATAAAGCTGCTATTCCTGCTTGCAATCTATTTTCCACTGAATATAATCAGCAAAACAAACACAAAATAATCTTGTTAGTTGCAGACTGCTGTGTTGGCACCTGAAGAGCACCTAATGTGCCAGCTGCTGCTTTGTTTTGTTTTGTTTGTTTGTTTGTTTCTTGCTGTATTAATGAATTTTACATCACTTTTATTATCCAGTGAAAATATGAAAAAGACCATTCAGGTTGTGTGGATGCCAAGGTGGTTTTGTGGAGAAATTTGGCTGCATAGCATCCATTTTTGGAATTGGTGATCATTGTATATTTTCACTTGATTACACCTGTACAAAATATGTGGCCTGTTAACTGCTTTGAGTGGTCATGAGGGATCCACTCTGGGTTTTGTAAAGGTACCTGTACACTATGCCCTGCATCACTTCACAGCAGGTACTCTGCTGAATTGCTGCCATCACCCTGAACAATCATTCTACGCCTCTCTTAAGCCTATCTTCCTTTCCCCAAGAAAGACTGGTATCAAACATGCAAAAAATTTTTTGTAGTAAGATGAAAGAAAAAGTATGAGATTTTTATTTGCATCAGCATTTCAGGTAATTTTTTTGTTTTTTGGTTTGCTTTCACCTCCTCAGTGGGCTCTCTCAGATATATTAACATCTGTCATTCCTGGACAGTGAAAGTAATGTGAGAAAATCAAATATTAGATTATTTTGACCCTTAAGAGACTAATCAGAAAAAATACCCATAAATGTGAAAGCCAAGATATTAAGGGTTTTGTTAAATTTAGTTGAACAGGCTTGGTTTACAGATCATATACTTTCCCGGGTGAAATTAGTGGTAATTTCTGAAGCAGGTAAAGGATGAGTTTTAGCACTGGGAAGAATTTTTTAATAGCTGTGGAGGAGAAAATCTCAGATAGCTAAGCACTAGCTATGGCCTTTGTGCACAAAATGATTAGTGCTTATCAAATAATTCTCATTACTCTCACATATATAATAAGCATAGATCTTCACATACCTTTTAGCATTTACAGTGTCTGTGGGGGTTTTAAAAATCACAGCACAGTAATTTAGATGGAAAAATTTGATTTATTTTTATTTTGTGTATTGTCCAGAGGCTTTCCCTCAAGTAATAATCAATTTCATATTTCTGATAAAAGCTTCATAAAGTATTTATGGTCTTGAAAGGGTATTAGACTGAGAGTGTTTATGAAATACTTTGGAAAAATTCTTGTTTAGAGATGTTAGGATAACAGTTGTCCATTAAACCAATAATAGCATTTAAACAACACCATAACCTTAATATTGTTTATATGTCTTCTAGCCTAAGTCATAAAATTTAACCAAAGCAGTCGCAACCTCTCCTTCTCCACATGTTTTTTTTTTTTTTTCTTTTGTATGAAATAAATTTCAGGAGTAAAATAGAAAAGTGATTAAGTGGTTTATGGTGTGTGGTTAAGCATGATTAGTGACATAAATAAATATATATGGAGCACAAAAACATAGACAAAGCTATGTCAACAGAAACAAACAAATAGGCTTTTGGGTGCATAAACATACATGGCTTTTTGATATAACAGGACACAGAGCTTTTATAATCATTAATACCCGTGTTTATCACTTGCTTGCTTTCCAGTCTGCATGGTTTATTGCATATTATAATTTGAAAATATTATGTTACCAGGGTAATGAACAATAAAAAAATTGCAATTCATCCTAATAAGGTTGAATGGTAACCCACATGCCTTGGACATTTCTAGCCAGGCATAATTTATCCACATCTTTGGCTGTGAAACAGTGTGGATCTTCTTAACTGAGTCCCTGACAGATGGTTTAAGCTTTTTCAGGACTACATTTCCAATCACTTTGCCCATATTGCAAAATTGGCCTTGAAAAAGGGTAAAGAGTTGTTATGCTGCATTAACATCTCTTCTGAATTGCTTGCTGTGAAGGACATGAAAAAGCAGGAAATCAGAAAAGCAGTGTTTTAAAAATACACTTTTGAAAGTTACAAATGGTGGATAGGATTATGATCTTAATTTACATCCCTCATCTCAATTACAATGTGAATGTGGTCACATTATGTGTGATAATGAAAACACAACCTGTTACCTTGTTTCATAAATGATTCAGATGGCATTCATGATATAAGAAATGTTAAAAGTGCTGTAATTAGAAAGACTTCTTGTAGTCTTAAACCCTGTTGATGCATAGCACAATTGATTGCTATTAGATGAACTGGGATTTCTGTGGCACTCTCAAGATTTTTGCTACTCTGAGTGGAAAGGCTCAATCTGCATTCATTTCTTCATGAAACATGGATTGATCGCATGTACATTGCCAAATTTTCATTTTCTTTTGCAGCTTCAGCTGACTGGCTTTTTCATACAAACTGCTGTTCTTTTCTTCTTGCCGCCTTTTAGTTTATGATAAAAATCAATGAAAGCTGAAACCTTCCACAGTCATCTATAAAATGCAATTACTGTATACAACACACAGTAAAGCTCCTGTGGTGTATATGTTGAGATATAATTTATGCCACTTACCTCCAGAGAGGTATTGATCCTACTCTGTGAATATCTTACAAAAGGGCTGTTGAATGCAAGCTCAAGGAAATATGTGGTTATTGGGACGGATCTGTAATTTGATTAATAATGACCTAATTCTTGAACTCTGTTCCTTACTGCACTGTTTTCTGTGACTGAACCTTTTATTCTTGAATACTGCCCCTGCTGATCCCCTCCAGAGGCCTACCCTTCCTTGCTGTCCCTCAGAAGCACTGTTGTCTCTGTGATTCACACCAAAGGAGCCATGGGAGAAAGCTGAAGTGACCTGGGAGATTTGGTTTTTATTTTTTAATGGCTTGCAGTCTTTCTAACCTTGAAAGTGGTGGCTGTCCAGCACAGCCTTCACCCATTCTGTGATGGGATCCAGTTCTTAGTTTCCTGCTATGTACAGGAAGGAAAAGCAATTCTGAACAAATAGTACGGCAGGGATTCTCTGAGATAGTAAAAACTCAATCATTTAATTTAACTAATGGTTTTGAGACATGCAATCTAACATATAAATTATAGAATTCTAGAATCATTTAGGTTAGAAAAGACCTTTAAAGTCATCACATCCAACCATTACCTTAACACTGCCAAGTCCTCCACTAAAACATATCTTAAATGCCACATCTACCTCTTCTAAATACCCCCAGGGATGGTGACTTAGCCACTTCCTTGGGCAGCCTGTTCCAACGCTTGATGACTTTCAGTGGGGAAGTTTTCCAAAAATCCTACATAAACCTTCCTGGACCCAGCTTAAGGCCATTTCCTCTTGTTCTGTCCCTCGTTACTTGGGAGACCAACCCCCACCCGGCTACACCCTCCTTTCAGGTAGTTGTAAGGTTTCTGTGTCAGTGATAAGGTTTCCCCTGGGCCTTCTCCTCTCCAGACTAAACACCACCAGCTCCCTCAGCTGCTCCTCATCATACTTATGTTCCAGACCCTTCACCAGCTCTGTTGCCCTTCTCTGGACACCCTCCAGCACCTCAGTGTCTTTCTTGTAGTGTGGGGCCCAAAACTCAACATTGGTTTCGAGGTACAGCCTCACCAGTTCCAAGTACAAGGGGATGATCACTGCCTTGGTGCTGCTGGCCACATTAATTCTGCTACAAGCCAGGATGCCACCTGGGCATCCTGCTGGCTCATGTTCAACTGGCTGTAGACCAGGTCCTCAGGCATCTTTTAAGCCACTCTGCTCCCAGCCTGTAGCGCTCCATGGGGTTGTTATGACCCAAGGGCGGTACCCAGAACGTTTCCTTGTTGAATGTCATACCATTAGTCCTTGACACATCAATCCAGCTTGTCCAGATCACTTTGCAGAGCCTTCCTGCCTTCCAGCAGATCAACATTCCTGCCCAGCTTGATGTCACCTACAAGCTGTCTGGAGGAAAACTCGATCCCCTTCCCCAGATCTTTGATAAAGATGTTAAACAGGCATGGTCCCAACACTGAGCCCTGGGTAACACCACTAGTGATTGGTTGCCATATGGATTTAACTCCATTCACCACCACTCTTTGGGCTGAGCCTCTTTATTACACAGTGAACAGTGCACCCATCCAAGTAATGAAACACCAGGAAAACCCTTCAAGAATGATATGAAAAAAAGTGGGGAGGATTTATGTAAACCTTTCAGTGTTCTGGTCTTGGGTAATATTTGCATAGCAAACTAATGAGGAAAAAACACTTCTGCAAGAATAAACCTCTTTTACTCAGTGTCTCAGCCCCTTGTCTGAGGTAAATTCCTCAAATAAAGAGTGGTGGAGTGGTGTCTCTGAATTGACAGTTTCCATTTCAAAGTTCATGTTCCTTGAGATGCTTCAAGAATATTAACAATTTGCTGTATGATATGTAAAAACCATGTGTACTTATAGAATGTATACATACATTCTATATGTATAGAGCTCAGCAGAGTTTAATTCACTTTGGGCAGAGACCTGGGTAGGAGGTAAGCTTGTCTGTGACATGATTACAGTAAATAGTTCAATGTTGTTCTGACATAAATGTCCTGGTGTGGGATTTGACAGAAGTTAATTGTCTATTGCGATTGCATTGTAGTTGTTATTACGAAGGGGTATGACAAAATAATATGTATTGAAAATGAGACAAACTGCCTGTTAAGGAATGATAAAAATATATTTTTGGCCCAGTTTGACCTAAACTAAATCAAAGTAGAAATACACATGAAAAGGGAAATTTTTCTCTTCATCTATTTATTGATGAGGTTTTCAACAAAGCATAAGCTCATATCATCAGTTCTGGAAAACTTGAAGTGGTGCTTGGGTAGCAGCTGAATGAAAAATAAACTAAAGCACAAATAGCCTCATTAAGCATACAGAAAAAAACCCCAAAACCACCAAAAAACCCCAAAACTCAGACTAAGAAATCAAAACCAGAAACTGAGTTTCATTTTACAGTGCTTGATATCTTACCAATCGTATTATTACGAAAACCTAGTCTCAGAGAAGCACAGGCTGGTGTCTTTATTCATTCCTCCAAGCAAAGATTACAGCTGTGAGTTGTGCAGCCAGCAGTGTTACCTGCTTGGGCAAAGTCTCATCATGCCTTTCTGCATTGGTTTCCCCATCTATGAGATTCTTTCTATCTTTGTTTAAAGATAAAAGACATAATTGCTTTGAAAAGTATCTGTTGAGACTATGAAGCTCGGCTGTGTATTTAATAAGAGATAAAAGAGCCATCACTAGAGTGGGAAGCAATTAAACTCTTCTAATTTCTATGCTGACTTAAGGTTGTATTTCTTTTTCTTGCAATGTATCTTGTGCAGTTTTATCCACTCTTGTAAGAAAAATATCCTCTTGATATTGAGATGATGTGAATAATGAGTAAAATACCTGACACAGAGTGGTAGTCCAGCCCAGATATGGAATAGAAGTCCAATCCATACAGTCAAATCCAGATGAAAAGTTCTTACACCATGAGTGAGCTTGACTTTTTGTTTGAAAAACAGAGAGGAAGAATAGTGAACATTTTTAGAGCTCAGCCACTGTATCTAGGAATTAGTGAAAATAACTTATTCGGAAAGCTGGAGAAATGAAGTTTTGGAATTCACTAAGGAAGTAAGGAAGCTTGGTTGAATCAAATGGTCATAGATTGACCAACATATCCCAATACAATTTAGCCATGGAAAAGATCAAATATTCCTAAGGCAAGTCAGGTAAGGTACTTCTAGTAAGATGGAAAATTATATTATTGGTATTTTATCTGGAAAATTATGTGCAATTCTAGTGACTCATATTCAAGGAAGAAATAAATTACTCTGGGAAATGCCAGGCTATTTTTTCTTTTGAGAGGAGACTAAAACATGGCTTTTTAGGCCGAGGAGAAAGGGGCTATGTCTGCTCTATTTAATACATCCTGGGGTAAGTGCAAAGGAAGAAAAAACCTTCCTTCAGCTGAACAACAACATTGGCATAAGAATCAATGTATTGTGGTTGCCATATGCAAAATCAGGCTAGAAATCATTTACCACCCTGAGAAGTGTATTCTGGAGCATCTGACCAGTTGGGAGAGCTAAATGAAAACCTTAATTAGTATTAACACGGATTTTGATCAGTTCTGAAAGACGTGATGGAATGTGGTCTCTGTAGTAGCTTATCAGGATCCTTCTTTTGCAACTGTTCCTTTTAACTCATATGAACTAAATCCACCCATTGAAAAGGATGTGATGCTGGTGAGTTCAGCTTGATTGCAGAGCTGTATTAAGTGTAACAATAATTTATATTTTAAATGTAAATGATGCTTTGTAGAGAATATAGGAGATTTAAAAAATATCTTATTACAACCATGGCTAGTAGATTCATATGAACTCACTCTCATGGGGGAAGGCCTAAGAGAGGGGTCAGGGATCTGTGATTTTTCTGAAGCCAGAAATTCAGCTAGAATAGCTTGAAGCTGAAATCTCTTGAGAACATTAGATGAACCAGAGTGTGACAAAATGCAGCCATTTTGCAACTTTTTCCTTGCTGCACACACTGCCCAAGGGCTGTAAGAGACGGCAGAATGGAGGGTATGTAGTGATATCCTATTTGGAAATTTTGTATTTAATGGAAGAATTATCAGGTGCCTGGCTGCCTCTGCCACCTTTTCAGCTTCTGTAATGAAACCAAACTTCCTGTACTTGCCCATGTAAATTCTAGTTTGCTATAAGCAAAAGACTCAATTATTGCACAGTAAATGCTGAACATACTTTATATACCTGAGGAATTTTACTCTGTAAATTTTCATTAATTTGTGTCTGAGGTCAGTAGATATCAGCTGTGGCCAGGGCTGTGATTCTGAAGCAAAGTTTGGTCTAGCTTGAATGTCCCAGAATGGATCAGACAATACAGGTGTTGTGTATCCTCAATTTGATCAACAGCTTATCAGACTCTGCCTAGTCACTGGCTCACTGTGTTTTCCACAACTGAGATTCAATGTGCTGCTACAGGAATTCAATGTGATCTGCAGGGCCATGACACTGGGAGAATGAACCTTCACATCTGAGCACTGCCAGGTCAATGAGGGGTCTTGAACAAATAAATACAATTCCTGACTGGGAAATTAAATCTCATGGGAAGTAATACTTTACCTACAGCATATCAAATCTTCACAGAAACAGGGGATAGACACACTTGTTTTGGTCTGTCTTTGTCCCTCTACTTTCTCTTTCTCTGCTTCTTGACTACTATGTTGCATTCTGGCAAAGGATTTGAATGATGGTGCTGGGAACTGCCCCAGGAGACAGGGTAGCCAACTCTGCAAGTCTGGTATCTGACATGATTCCTTCCTGTGCAGAGTAACTCTGTAGGCAGTGGGAAGTTCTTGGGAGGCTTTGAATGAACTTTGCATCATGAACTTACCTCGAAAAAAATTAACCCTATATTTGCATTTGTGAAATGTTACTTCAAGATGAAATAGACATAGAGCACAGACTGCCTGCTTCACTGGTTGCAAGTCCTACCATGTTTCTCATGCATGTTTTTGGGAGTTAGGCTTCTGCTAGAAAAACATACTAAGGCTAATTAATTTGAAATCATGGTCTCAGACAGGACATAACTTAGTGATCTAAGAAGCACTTGGAACCTGCTTTGAGCATTTATTTTTAAAATTCCATAGGCTGCACATTTGATGTAGAATTTAATCTTTTGCAAGATTTCTTGGGCTTTCATTATCTTTATCTACCAAATCCTTATTCATATTAATTTGTGTCCTATCCATTTCCATCTCCTATTTCAAGTGCAGACTCTGGACTTAGAGAGTTTTCTAGTGCTTTATAAAAATGTGGGCTGCCTTCTTATGTTACATTGATTCATCCAGGCTTAGGGTAATGACATAGTCTGTTATGCATCTGCTGATGGGTGATAATTAAATTTTATTGCTTTCAATTGTGTGACTGTATACAAGAAATCTGTGAAAACTGGATCTGAAAATAAGGCAAGTATAAAATCTCTGCCTTGTTTATAAAGAAAAGGCTCAAACACAAGTGATTTGCACCTCTTCCAGCCACGTTGTGGAAACAACAGATTTCCAGGTGTGTTTAGGCTGTGGTTGTCTTGAATACAAGATGCAGCCCAGTGGGTTTGTTTGCAAGTGTGGCAGCTACTGTGAAGCATATTTACTATTTTCAAGGTAGCCTCAAGGGAGAGCAGCCACCAGGATGTGAAGGGATTCCAGCAGCAGACTGGTCCTGCACCAACCTGAGGCTGTTGTGCTGCTGGGAACAAAGCCAGGGCAGAGGCCAGAGGAAGGGCTGATCACTGCTGCAGATGCCAGTGCTCAAGAAATATAATCTGGAAGTTAACAGCTGCCAAGTTAGCCCTCAGAGTAGCCAAGCTAGTTGGCTTTTTTTGGAAGAGATGACAGAAAGTGGCCAAAGGGACCAGTAGTGGCAATTCTCCAATTATGGGAGTAAAACAAAGCCAAATGAGTACTGTGATTGTACTGGTGTTTTCAGAATAAGAGGCACTGTCAGCAGAATCCCAATTCAGACATTTTCTTTTGTTGCATCCATGTCCTGGAGGATCTGCAATTAAATAGACTAAATGTATGAGCAAAATGGAAGCTTCCCCCCACTTTTCTTACTCCATCCCAGTCCAGGGCAATGGCAAAATTAAAAATAGACACTGCAGCCCCTTCTCCAAATGTCATGATCCGTGGAATTAAAATGCTTTTCAAATTAGTAACTTAGCCTTATGTGCAAGTCAGTGGGGCACTGGCTGGATGGGTCACCCCCTTTAACAGGGGGCCCACATGGTATTGCACAGCCTAAGGTAGGAGTTGTTCAGAAGCAAATGGTGATGGCTCAGCACCTGCCTGGAGTTCATACAAAGCACTACTAATTCTTGCTAAGCTCCCTTTGTTCTACTGCTGTGCCGAGTGCCCACAGCTGACCTGGCAGCCTTCCACTCTGTGACTGCAGAGCAACCCCCATCACCTGTAGCACAAGAGGTCAAGGGCAGAGATCCCCAGTCTGATCACCTCTGCTAGAATGCCTAGCTAATAACACTCCTGAATTGTGTTGTGGTCCCAAGGAGAATATTGATTCTGCCACCTAAACAAGCCATCCTTTCTCAGGATTAGTCAGGTCTCTCTAAAAGCTCGTGACACAGTTAAGGGTGAGACCTCATGCTAGGAATGAGGGCAAAAAGAGATGGAAAGAGAGAGAGGCATTTGAAGTTAAAGAAATGATGTTTTTGAAGTAAGGAAGAAAACCTCTGGGAAGCAGACCAGGAGAAAGTTTTCATATTTGCAAAACAAATCTAGTGTGAAAGGAGATTGATTTCTGGGGGAAAGGCAATATGAAAGCTGTTACTAGAATTGACTTTTATTCTAGCACATCTGGAGAGATCATTTTCACTTTATAGATGCAGGATGGACCATGTGGTATATTATAGAATCACATGAGAGCTGAAGAGGTCATATTCCTATGGCCATCTTCATCTATCATACAAGATTTGTCAGGCAGTTAATCTTCTTACAATTGAGCCATCATCTTAACATGCTAAAATGTAGAAGGGGAATGTTTCCTGTTTCTGCTACTAAATATAGAATTTACTCCATAGTAACCTCAACCATGTACTGAGAATGGCCAAGCTACAAACTTTTCTATACACAAATATGTAGCTTCAAAGCACTTTGTTTCAAATCCTGGGTTAAAAAGGGAGGAGCTGGAAAGCTCAGATTCCTAAAACTACCAGCTTGGGAAACAATGAAATATAGCTAATGTTGTATACCTTAGGAGGCCAGGTGATTCACTGCCTAAACAGACCTGCTTCTGACTGAACTGACTACAAAGGGAGAGCACTATGTTGAGTTGTTTTAGTTGTTTACTTTATAGACATCGGTAGGATGATCAGGTGACTCAGACTCAATGGAGTCATTATAGCTTGATGGGACCTTGGAACTGAGACCCCACATTATCAGCACAATCCTTTTTTAGGGCATGCCTATAGCTCAGTAAGCAGGAGACTTAACTACTTCGAGACATTTTCCTCATTGTCTGAAAAAGGGGAGTGCAAATTTTTCCTGTCTGTATGTTTTACTTAGAGGGTAGCTGCACCCTGGGGTTCTTTGTTGCAAAACACAGAAGAGAGGCATAAGGTGTTATTATTACAAATGTTATCACGGAATGTGATAAAACATATTTGGAACCTATTCTTAAAAAATCCAATGATATGGATTTTGCAGTCTTTCCAGGCAATCTGTTCTGATGCTTTGCTCTCATCAAGTTAGAAAGTTTTTCTAATGCCTAGTCTAAAGTTTCCACATTCCATTATTTCTTGTTCTAATCCCTGTGGACATGGAGAACAATTGATTCCAATTCCTCAGCAGGGTACTGTTCAAGTCTGTTATGACATTTCCTCTGAAGTGTTTCACTCTCCAACTGAACAACGCTGGTTTTGTTCAATCTTTACCTGCAGACCATTTTTTCCCAGTCCTCTAATCCACCTTGTTTCTCTCCCTGGACTTCTGCAAGAAGCTCACATCTCTTTTAAAGCAGGGTCCCTAAAGGTACATACAGAACATTAGCTGCTTACTGATTCTGGAGTAACTACAAATCTCACACATGATACTGCCCAGATAACCTCTGCAACAGTCTTTGCAGGGAGGTGAGACTGTTTATTTCTGCTCAGCCTGTGATCCCCCACAGGCCACAAACTGTTTCCTACAGACTCATTTTCCACCTTCTATTTGTACAGCTGATTACCCTGCCTAACTGTAGCACTTTCACTTGTCCTTATAGAATTGCATCCTATTGATTTCAGACCACTTCTTCAAATCACCAAGTTCATTTTTAATAGTGAAAAATGAGGTCTCCTACCTCAGAGCCTCTCTGTGGTCAGTATGGTAACACAGGAAAGGATCACAGATTTTCCTCTGCTAATATTCTTATTGGGTGGCAAGGCACAATGGCCACAACTCTGCTGACATGAGCCCATACTTTGGGATAAGAAGAAGTAAACATCCTATGTTACAGTAGAGCCTGAAGGTAAGAAAAGTTTAATCTACTGTTAGCAAGTGTTTTCCAATGCTTCACGTAAAGTTCCTTATTCCATCACATGTATTAAAAAGAAGAGGGAGAAAAATATACTCTTATTCCTCAGCAGAAGGACCTTTGTTTTAGGTATTCACTGTATTCATGTGAATCATTAAATGATTCCTGCACTGTTAAATTTGTAACCTAAACACAAGAAACTAGAAATAGAGGCAAGGGCTTTAGCAGGTAATGGAAAGGTGACAAACTGTATGTTCATTTTTGGCACTTTCTAGGAAAGGTTTTAGTCATGTTGTTGAGAGAAATGGAATGCAAAAATGTAGGGGAAGCATACACTGAAGTGAGGCTAAATGAAGGGGACTGAGCATGCTAAGGGCAATGTAGTGGGAATGAAGGAGAAGATAAATTAAAAAAAAATAAAAAAAAAAGGAGAAGATTCTGGGAGGAGATTGTAGAAAAGAGTCAAAGTCAAGCCAAGAAATTCCAAACTAAACTGTGTAACAGTCTGTCTGCCAAGAGGTCCCCATTTTGTCTGTCAAGTAACATGTCTCTAGATGAACAAACACTAGAATTTGTCTTTAAAGCCACAGAGCAGGAAAGGAGCATGAGAGGAATGGAAAGCAATGTTTTTTCAGGATTCTCGATGTGGGTACGAGGGTGTGTGTCTCAAGCACAGTTCAGGGGAGTGCTAAGAGAAGAGGTGGCACCTTTGAATCTATGTTCTACATCGAGTGACATGTCTGTCATTGTAGAGCAGGCCCTTCACAAAAGAAATGCATCCTGTAGACTGGAAGAGGATAATGACACAACTATATTTTTTACCTGCTCCAAGGACACTGCCTTCAGGAACAGTTGCTGTGCTGCTCTTCCATGCTGAGTTCAAAGCATACTCCTTCTGTGCACCTTTAAAACTCTCCGCTTCAGAAAATTGCAGTCTATTTTCAGTTGCTGACTGGTTCACTGTGAATTAAAATGGGGTGTTCAGAAGGGTGAAATCAGAACCATTTATAATCCATGTTCTTTCTTTGTTTTTTCATTTCTTCTTCCTCCCCTCTCTCTTCCCTGACATAGTTGGAGCACATTAGCTTCACTGTCTCAGTTCATTAGGTCATTTCTGAAAATCGAAAATCACAGTTTTGTGTTTATTGGTGTCTTTTATTTGTAGGAAATCATTTGCAGTGAAACTACTTCTAAATTTCCTACTGTGTAGAAGACTCCAGAGCTGTTTGCTTGTACTTCATCAGCAGAACTGCTGGAAATAATGCTCTGAGTTAGGGAATGATGTTAACCAAGGACTCTAGCTTTGATAATTAAAAATGCCAGTCCCTCATGATGCTGAAAACCCACAGTTCTTGTGGACTGCAGAGGGTCCTCAGCTCTTTGAAACCTCATGACCTAATTCTGCAGTGATGGAGTAAGCTTTTCAGAACATGCATAGTGCAAATTTATTTCTGCTGCAATATCAAAAACCAGTACAAGAACAGATTAATGGCATCTATAGAATATCCAAGGGTAGTTTCTTTTAACTATATTTAACTGATGATAACTCTTTAGCCTATGATATTTATAACAGCTAAGATCTGGTCTTTTTCTGTTTACAGCTGACAGAAATTGAAAAGGTTCAGAAACTGAAAATTTAAAAAGATGACCTGTAAAGAAAACAACTTTCAGTTTACATAAGAGATGTTTTTATTGAATCTTTACATGGCCTTTATAAAGGAAGGAAAAATTCAGGATTATCTCTACAGGAGAGAAACAGTCCAGTGATTTATATTTTAGAAGATTTCTGGTATATGAGAAAACTCTTCATTTTACCTTTCACAGTCTTTCTGTCTCAGCGTTACTTTACTCTTTTCTTTCTTTTTCATTTCCCTTGATCCTTTTTCCTGTCAATAATATCCCTTCCCTCATTTTTCCAAATTACAATTTAAAATGTCAGCCTCACCTAGGGCAATAGCAAGCCAATTCATTCTATCTTTAATGATGCCTTTGAGTCCAGAAGAACTTTCCTTACCCATTTTTCCTGCTTGTTTAAAGATATTCCCAAACAGTCACCGTGAATACACGTGAGAGGGGCTAAGATGCTATTGGGCAAGCCTTTAACTAGGGCTTGCAACTGGAGAAACTACTCTGAAGTTTCAATGCGCAAAACACTTTTGCAGAATATTTGCTTTATATTCTAAAGTCAGCCCTTGGCTTACTTCTAAGACTGACTACAGCCTGAGTGGGAGCTGTGTTTGATTGTTGAATATGACTTTGAAAGTAAACACTTTCATTAGGACTTCTGTAATGGACTTGGAAATCTTTTAATCCAAAGTTTTGTTCCTGGAACGATTAGCTGCCTGTGCTCTAGCCTGAGGGAAACTGCCACAAGGGAAAATAATATGAAAAATGGATGTAAATGGAGAACTGTGCCACTACCACTTAAAATTCAGTTCATTGTGTGTGATGTTTTCAGAGAATACAAAATCATTTCTATATGAAAAAAAAAGAAAAAGAAAAAGAAAAAGAAAAAATAAAAAAGGTGCAAACCATACCAGTGATTTTCAACTTCCTAAAAGAAAGACTTTGGAAAAATAATTTACATATTTTGTTTGCTCATTCATTGTAATTTACTTTCTGTGGAAATATTCAATGATGTTAGCAGTTCGGACTAGAACTGGTGGTGATACTGTTACTCCTCTAACACCAGGAGGTGGAGGTGTCAGTGGGAAATTCAGTTATTAGTCTGAATAATTCTTCCACTGGGTAGGTGATGGTTGGGAAGATATGTGCAACAGGTGTGAAGATGGGTTGTTTCCTGGGATGTCAATAAAGTTTGGCAAGACCTGGGAGACCCTTCTGGCCAGATTCTGAACATTTACTTATGAATTTCACAGTGGGAAGGGAAATGAGTCTTTTACAAATCAAAATAAATTAACAGGGAAAAGATGACCCTCTAAGCAACAGTTTCATTAAATGTACCCCAACTTACCAACATGTGCTGCACAGGATGAGTACTTAGAATCTCGGAATTTTAGTAGGAAAACACAAGTAAAGATAAGGAATTTAAATATGCTTAGAAATGTAGGAAGTTTTGCAGAAAAAAGTCCTCTACAGAAAATGATTTTTCCTTCTTCTAACAGGGCAAAACTGCTACCCCAGAGAACTGACAATATTTAGGTAAATTATATAAAGCAAGAGCTGTAGAAGGCTGACAGGTGCTAAAGAGTATTCAGGTCAGACAAAGACATCTGCCAAAGACATCAGTCATACAAGATAAGGAAAATTACAATTGAACTGTGGGAGGAACAAATGCTGCTCACAAAGGAGTATCCTGAAAACTTAATGGCATATCAGAACACAAAGCTAAATAAAAAAGCCAAATATTAAATAAAACTTATATGTCTTAGTGAAAGGCTCAAAAGGCTAGGAAGGTGAGCTTGATTACTCGGCAATGTGGCAAGAAGCCTTCTATAACCTGGAGGAATGAAAGACAGAAATAAAATGTTTAAAAAACTGGATTTGACTATTCATAATGAGTAGATTTAAGTCATTGAATGGTTGAGTAGTGCTACACCTAAATTATTTTATATTCTTCAAAGAAGTACACTTTCTTAATACATGGAAATGTCTACAGAAATACTGTATTTCACAGATTATGACATTTATTTCATTACCAGTGTCCTGACCAAACTATTTTCCATGAAAAAACCCAAAGGAGGTCAATAAGATATAAGATATCAACTGGTTAAAGACTCCAAAAGGGTGACTTTGAGTATCTGGCTCTAAGCTACAACGAATAAATAATACTCTTTTTGTAACATACGAGACAGTCCAATTGGAAACAGCTGAAATGCCAGATGTGACATTGATATAATTAAGCCTTCTCTATTAAGTGACAGTGGAGTTGGAAGTACAGTATTGGAGCCTGCTTTGGACAGCTCACTATAAATCTCCACAGTAATCTGCAAAGAGCAATAGTGTAACACGGAAAAAATGGAAAGATATAGTGCCATCATTTTATTAACTCTATACTCCAGCTGAAGCCATATACATATAAATGAGAAGAGGCCAACAGGTACATGGCCAAAACATAGAAGCATGAAGCAATTTTGATCTGAAGAAAGGGATGAAGTAATGAATTTTAGAAAAGAAAAAAAGACACAATGAAGGTATACAAGATAGTGAATATTAATAAGAAGCTAAATCTGAAGCTTCTGTTTACTTTCTGAAGATTTCATCAAAAAGGGACTTTGCTTTGAAATTGAAAGCCTCTGCAATTAAAACTGATAAAAGGAAATACATTTAAAGATAATGCTTAATTAACCTGTGGCGTTTATGTAGACAATGCAAATATCCTCAGGACATTAAACAGGAAACAACAAACAAAAAAATAATCAGTAACTTAAGCCCTCAGATCCCAGCATGTTTACCAACCTGGGAAAAAAAAACGTGTCTGTGAGCAGGTTATTTTAAAAAATGCACTTATTAATTTGGTTTTTCACCTTCTCTCATGCACTGGATACTGTCTAGGCTACCAGAGCATCTGTGTGTCATTTGTTTTAGAAAAGAGGTGAAAAGATAGATGCAAAAATACCCCTTGCAGAAGTGGCAGTAAATACTTTGACTTCCCAGATGCTCTCTGAAATCTCAGATTTCAAATCTTGTTGATGGAATATTTTTAAAACCCTTCTAAAATATGATGGGACAACTGACATATATTTTTGTATAATTTTCTTTATTTAGAAAAAGGAAATAATTTTCTGTCCCAAAGTAAGGGACTGTAACAATAGGTAATAGTATGCTTGTATATGTTTTCATCATTTGTATATGTGGGTGAGGGATGGAATGAAAACAGAAAATCTTATCTGCATTTTGTTATTTATTTGGGAAATGGGCCAACATGACAAAGAAAGGAAGTGATGGCCCTGAACCCTCTTTCCTGAATCTGAGCATTGTGTGAGGTTTTGAGGTTGCGGCTCCTGATTAGGATGGCTTGCTGGGCTGGTGTGGTTGAAGCATACCAACAAGAGGCAGGAAGGGGATGTGATTAGTATCTTATCTGTCTGTCCTTGAATCCCCCATGCTTGTGACCTTGTCTGCATTCGTATAGGCTGGCTGGGAAAGTGTGTCATTACAGCAGAAGTCCATTAGGAAGTGGACTCATTTCAAGTGCAGCACCAGGATGCTCTAACCACTCTGCTTTTGTGCCCCATGATGAATTCCCTGGTAATCTCTTTTCAGGTTACCTGCTGGCAATGGCTTATTTGCATATCTCTTAAGGACATTTAGGGTTAAGACTGCATTTTTAATAAGTTTTTTTTAGAAGACCATGTTATTTTTCCACATCCAGAACCAAATTGCCTTTTCCATGGAGATATATATATATAACAGTCCTTTCAGATTTGGTTCTCACTCTGGAAACTTATTTCAGAGATCACGCATAATGTACTTTAAAATCAAATCAGTGTAGGTCGTCATTTTGGCTCTGTGAGGGTGCTCAGAGGATGAGGAAAGTGGAGGAGCTCATGCCTACCTCAGGTATTGTGGAGTGGCATGCACTGGGGTCTACTACCTGGGTATGAACTATCTAGAGGTGGGGAAGCCTTAGCTGTTCCTCAGATAGAACCAGTTTACAAACTGTAACTTACAGGAGATATGTGTAGGAAGGGAAGAGAGGGGAGAAAGTAATCTGCATGTGCTAAAAACTGTCATCCCTGAGACAGAAAAGGGCTTAGAAGGAGAGATGTGATTCTTAGGCAACACGGTAATGGAAATAAAATAGCCAAGATTTTCCCATCCACTGACAATGAGAGGAAATTCTAGCTTATTTATTAGCAGAGAGAGTATTTTTCTTATGAAAACATTTTTTCAGTGCATTCTCTGCATGCTTTCAATACCTATAATTATATGTCCCTTCTCTAAGCAGCTAATGATTTACTTTCACATGGGGTACTCTAAGAGGGACAACAAAAGAGTGGGATGGGGAGCATCAGGGCACTAAGGCTTGGGAGATTATGCAGAGATGATATGGGCACAGCATGGAGAAAGGGTTATTTTGCATTTGCTTCCATTTTATGACTGCTCCATATTGCTCAGCTAACATAAAGAGGCCTCATGTAAATGAGTCAAACCTCCCTGGGTAAGTGATTGAATGGATTTTAGTGGACACACATTCTTGCAGCAATCATGGTAGAGTGGTTTTAAACAGTGGAAATCTGAATCTGAAATTATATTGACATTGACTGCCTGGTTTGATATTGGCATGGGAAGCCCGGTTACCAAAGGGATGCCACTGAACCTGTTTGAGCCTAACACAACAATTCACAACCAGTGATCCTCCAGGATGGCTGACGGCTGCTCCAAAAACCATTGGCCTCATGACGTTTCTGTTACCTTGGATGCTGCGTGGGAAAAAGCAGCAGAAGTCTGCTGTGTGGAAATGGGACATATTTCCATATTTCCAAAACATCTGTTGACATTATATATGCCGAGTAATCTAATTTCAAAATTGTCATATTTTTCAACATAGGACATCTGTGCTGGTAGGCAGTATCTACAAAGTGCAAACAAAGATGGAATTAGATGCACAATAAATATGCTCAGACAAATACTACTTTTCGGTAGAGAAGCAAACATGCAGTGTAATGCTTTTATCAGCTATTCTCTTTTTTCAGGGAATGCTTTCTCCATTCAACAGTCTAGCAAGAGACCAATATATAGGTTATATGCCCCAAGCAATTCTGAGACTATGGAAGTTTTCTATCCATTTAAAAAAGTTTGTTATCCAAGTCCTAGCTTCTAAATTCCCTTGGTACTTGATCTTTGCAGAGCAAGTTGAATTCATAAGGCCAAAGTTCCCCCCACACACAGGGTAAGGCAAGTTTCATCTGGGAGTCCCAAAACCTCATGTGTTAAAGTTCCTCAGTAGGTTAGCACCAAAAAAGGGGGGAGTTACAAGCTATGCTCCTGTATCAAGCCAGGAATCAGAGCTTAGAATTGCTGTGTGTCTTTATGAGGCAAGATGTTGACCTCTCATTTGCAGGATGGTACCTTATAAATGGTATGGTGTTCCTACGCTGTTATGAAGTCATGAGAGCTCTCACTTGCATTATCCTAATGGGTTTTGCATTCTAGGCAGTGCCTTCAACAACACCTTTTTGAATCAAAGTACTCTATGCCCCTGCTGTTGAAGCTGGACTCCTGCTTTTGAGGCAAGTGCTTCAAACGCTTAGCTGGGATGTAAGAAGTGGGTACCATTCATACCTGACACAGCTTTTCACACAAAGCAATCTGAGTTAAGTTGGTCAGAGAATGGCTAGAAAACTAGGCCCCTCTGAGACATCAGTGCATCTTTCTGAATTGTTAATGAAAGGTGATTTATCTAGGCAGCCAGTTCAGTAAACAGAAAGGTGCCAGAGAGTTTCCTCAGTAGTACATGGTAGTATAATTATCAGGGAGACATATTCCTGACACCTGAGTGGATTAGGCAGGGTTTTCCTCAATTGCTTTCCTGATTTGAGTTACTCAAATTTTAACTGTGTTGTATTTTGAATTTGAAGAAGATCTGCTCATGCTCTGTGTTCCAGCTATCACATAGTGTCTCAAGAAAAACAGATGATAAGGGAGTGTGAATATAGAGCTATGAGAGGCCTAGGTAGAACTGAGATTTTTTTTTGCATCAGTCCTGGTGCAAGAGTGAGGGGAATGATGAATCGGGAAGAAGGGCCAGAGCAAGAGGGAGGTTGCACTACACAGAGATTTTAGAGTTACAGAGAGCTTGGTTTATCAGTCCTGCTGTCACAAACAATTACTGAGTTGGTGGAGCCTTGTCCATCAGCTAAGAGCATGCTAAGAGCTAAGAGCTAAGACCTGATGCATTCCCACTTGTCCTTCAGCAGCAGCTTGCTTTTCCAGGGCTTTGCTGTCAAAAAAGTAAATACTTAGGTAATGACCAGTTTTATGTCATAGGGATTGTCCATTTCTAATGGAAATTTCAGTGAATTTCATCACAGGTGGGTTTTTTTGGGGCTTTTCTTGGTATTTATTTGAATTACTACAGTAATTTTGAAAATTGATATTATGTTATATATTGAGCAATAGAATTCACAAGCTCACCGGTCTTGTGTCTTTTAAAACATCATTTCTCTTTCTTTCCCTTCCCTCAATTTTTCACTAAATCTGAGAGATGACACCTCAGTCTCTAAGGCAATTAAAGCTGCTTTCGATCTAAATGTTTGAGCCCTAAATGAACATTAAATACAAAACTCATGTCTACAATAGATAATTTGTCTAGCATTAATTTGTCTATTTTACCTAAGAGACTCTGTCAGATCTATCAAAACAGGGTCTTCACAGATTCTTTAACCATCTATGGAACATACCTGGACCATGGGAATCTGGGGTTCAGAACTTTGCTTGCTATTTTTTCTCAAACATGCATCCTTCACCTCTTTCTGAAGTTCCTTTGGTCTCTGGAAGAGCAGCCTAAAAGTAGGCAGATGTTCAGACTCATGGTGGTTCTTTCCTCTTGTAGACCCAAAATATTAGCTGTTGAAATATTTCCTCCATGAAACAGCTTTTGTTTTCCTTGTTTTCCTTTTTTTAAAAAAAATGTTGTCACTAGCCTTTTTCTCTGTTGTAAATACAATTGCCTTCTGGAAGCAGAGGGAAACAGCTGAAAAAATTTAACAGGATCTTATAACATGAAGTGTTTTACAACTCCTCAAGAGAGGGAGGCATGGTGACTTAGATGTGGTATGAATAGCTAAGAGAAGTGGTGTTTCTCATCTGAAGTACCTGTACAGCTACAAGCGTTTTGTTAACTTGGGCTATAAAGAAACCTTGTCACTTGTAGTCAGAGAAAGTTTGGCAAAAGTTATATCTACCTTGGCTAGAGAGTATAAACGACATAGAGTGGGCTTTAAGTTTGCTGTTGCTGCTGCATAAAAACATCTACATTCAAGATGTGTTCTATTACCTGCAGTTAGGCTCATCCTTGAAAATATATGTTAGCATAGCTCAGTGGTGTGCTGTATGCCAGGTTTATTAATGATGAAAAAAATGCCCTTGATATAGTATTTGTTCCAATTTGCTTAGGTATCAAATCAGTTTGGAACCTCATGCTCAAGATTTAACATAAATATATCTGCAGATATTATAGAAATGATCCTGAACTTATAGTTCCCAGGAGCTGTTTGTAATGCAGCCTATTCTAAAACAAAATCTGGCTAAGAAGCAAAATTTATTTGCTATAGCAAAGATTTCCATGAATCTTTCACTGTGTTATGCTATTCATTGATAGTGTGAAATTATTGGTTGCTACAAGGTATTCTGGTAGAGTACTGTGCAAGTATTGAAGCTTACAGATGCATTATATTACTGTGCAGTAGATTTATTCTTGGCATAATATCTGCTAATCATATATTATTTGGAAGAGAAACATTAGTTTATGAGTGTGAAACAAGATATTGCTTTAGAAGAATGAATATAAATCTTTATATGGAAGATATTAGGTATTGGTACAAAAAGGATGTCTTTTCATGCATTCTAGAGAAATGATGTTTATCAAGGATTATTAAAGTTGAAAAATCAACCCTTCAGTCTGGTAGGAAATACCAGATTGTACATTTGCTTTCAATGACCTTCAATCTTTATAATATGTTTCAATAAATTGTGGTAGAAGATGCTGATACATTGTAGATGGTCTTCAGTTTGTAATTTCTTTATTGAGATAGCAAAATGAGACATGCTCAAAGAAAAATGATAATTCAAATTTTAAAACTCACCACATATAAAAATATCCTGGATTGACCTTCAGAGTAATTTCAGTGGTTACAAAAGCTGTCTGTGGGTTTGGAGACCATGTCAGAATTAATGATACTCAATTTTAAAAGTTTCTTTGCTAACCATTTTTTTACACTTTTCATTTATTCTTCAGTAGGGGAAAAGTGAACTGTTCAGTGTAGAAAGATGAAACTTGTTTTCTTAGCTCCACTGGAAATCTACTGGAAGAACAAACCAGTTTTGAAGACTGCTGTTGAGGAACTAAATTTGCTAACACTCTAATCCAAAACTATTACACTAAAACTCTTGCCAAATGACTATTTTTACAAGTGTGTTTTTTCCTTGTCATGACACATTGAGACTTAGTAATATCATTTTCAGTAATTTATGAGTCAAATTTGATCTGAATAAAAGAAAATATTTTTGAAACGTAAAATTATTAATGAGAAAATAATTACATATGTATAAACTGATAAAAGAAATGGAGACCAGAATTTCTTGTGCGCATGAGAAGTTTTACTGTCCATCAGAATAATGAAGCAAATGAACTTCAGGCACTGGAGATCTTAGAGTATGCTCTCTAGAAACAGTGATTTATAGGCAAGTAGGAAACAAATTTCATATATAAAACAAGGTGGTGTCCTGTTGTGATATGTCATGGTAAGCTGGAAACTAACTTTTGCAAATTATATGCTCATGAAGACCACAGCACCTTCATGCAAAAATAAACCCTTCATGTAACTAAAATAGTAAAGCTTGCTGTCTAGTACTTTTTGGATTTAGCATTAAGCATTTTGAAGTTTCAGCATATTATCACTAGAAACTATTTTTGGCTTCACAAGTTATTCTTTAAAGCTTGTTAAAATGAAATCCTCTTTCCCTTCATGTCTAAAAATAGGCAAAGGTAAACTCTAATTTTCTGGAGGTTGTGACAGATGAGTGAAGACCTCATAAAATCAGGGTTAGTTATAAGAAATCAGACTTGATACAATTTTTGAGTACCAGGATTGCTATGAATTTTGAATGCCAAAGGCATTCAGGGCTTCAGCTGCATTTCCCTATGTTACATGAATAGTAGTGTTTATTCTTTATAAGGTGAAATTATTGTGCTTTTTCCAGTGGGCTTTGCTCTGACAATAACTATTATAAAGAAGACCCAGGCATTTCCATCCCCTCAGGAGGCATACGGTGCCTGGATAATAGCAGAACGTATGTGGCTTTGCTGCACATAGTGGTTAGGGAATAGTCAACAGAAATCTCATGCAGGGATGGAAGTGGGGGTCGTGTGTACTTGGAGCTGTGCTCGTAGGGTCTCTGTTTATTGTGGCAGAGGGAACGAGGGCTTTAGGGCCTGGGGGAAAATGTGGCAAAGAAAGATCTGCCAGGTAACCTCCTGACAGTGAGTGAGTATATAGGGAGCAGTTGTTATGCAGGGCTTAATGATAAGCTTCCAAAAGAGTGTAGCAGGCATGCTGAAAGCAGGCTGAAATGTTTGGAAGGATTCACAGTCTAAAAAATGTGGTTAGAAATGATTATGAAAAGGAAAACACCAGAAATGTCTGTCTTCTTCACTGAGTTACTGAATCTACAGATAATGATGGGGCCATAAGTGCTGTTTAATGCACTCTTGATAAGCTTTTTTTAAGTAAGATAATCTGCAATAACATGACACTTTGCTTGCATACTTGAGTCAAAATGAAACACCTTTCTTGGAAAGGTCAGGATGAGAAAGTGTAAGAGGCAAGACATTTTGGCAAATCTGATCCAGGTTATGGTAGAATCTACATTATAATAAACATCATAAAGTCTGCATATATAAACAAGCTGAGAAAAATCAAATTTAAAAAAGGTTGAAATATCTGAATAATCATTTTGACAGAGTAAGTATGTGCGAGGTGCCAGTTGTTATTGGATTGTGCNAGCTTTTTTTAAGTAAGATAATCTGCAATAACATGACACTTTGCTTGCATACTTGAGTCAAAATGAAACACCTTTCTTGGAAAGGTCAGGATGAGAAAGTGTAAGAGGCAAGACATTTTGGCAAATCTGATCCAGGTTATGGTTACATCCCAGTTTAAACAATTTCTTTGATTAAACACCAAATACTGTGTTGTAGAAAAAAAATGTGATCTTAATGATATCAATGGCTCCAAGGTTTAACCTCAAACACAAGACCTGTACAGGAAAACTGACTTGGAAAGAATGTTTAAAACTTTTCCAAGTTTCTAAAGAACTACCCCATGGGCAAAGCTCTCCTTGATCACACTGGTGTCCAGAGTGCAGATGAAATTTCTAGGAAGTGAAATTTTATGTTGTGAATTTCTCTGTATTTGAACAAAAGTAGCAGGAATTATAGGTGATTGAACGGTAACAAAGCACAGGTCAAAAATAATTTGGACATTACATGTCACCTTTGTAAAAAAAAGACAACAAGAAGCTTAGGCAATGGCAGGGAGAAAGGAGTCAGCAACTGATGAAGAATATTATGAAATCACATATGAAAATAATCTGGTAGGGAATAAAAACTAAGCTGGAATACCAGATATGAACCATGTGCTGCTCTGGAATGTTGTTCCCAATATTGATACTGTTTTCAGCGCACATCAAAAAGTGAAAATGGGATTAATACAGAGGAGACTCAGAGATTTCTTGAACTTTCAGCATTTTCCAGCTAAGCAAAGAAACGGGAAAAAAAGAGGATTGGGTAAGACACCATCTGGAAATCTTTCTCATATTATTATATTTCATAAGATTCAGGTATTGCTGCTTGAGAAATTCTGAAAGTTCTAGCAATCCCGTAAAGTGCATTTTGGCACCAGTTCTCAAATGATTCTTTTGGGAGTTTACAAATTAGAGAAATTGTAAGCTTCTGCTCAGTAGTAACACCTTTTATATTACTGCAGAACATTGTGCCAGAAAAAAAATAGTGGATTTCCTAGACTTGTTTTTGATGTGTCCACCTGTTGTTGGTACCAGCTATTTGTGTTGTCCAGGACTCCTTGAAGTTCTGGAGAAGGAACAGCAAGGGATTACACACATGTCCCATCAGAGAATACAAAGCAGTTGATGTATTAAGTACTCAGAAACAAACACAGTTCCCCAGAGAAAACTGACAATCGACATTTATTTATACTTGAGTGTATGTATGTAAAATTAGCATCTCTGCAGAGAAGATGTATAAAAATTTTCACAGTGGAATATTTTTGAGCATTAGATTCTCTCTGTGCAGCAGAAAGTATATCTGTTCTTTATGTCCAGGATGTGTCAAGAGCCCTGGAGGTATTAATATGTCTGGTGTTCATGATGAGAGAAAGGGATACTAAAACGGCATGTGAAATGTTGAGATATTTGGGAATAAATTTAATTAAATTTCCAGAGCCAATAACCTGTGTGGCAATGCAAAAAGTAAAAGAAATCCATTTTGTTAAATATTGGTCCTGTCAAGATTGCTTGTAAAGTGCTTTTTATAAACATCATGCAGAATAGGAGGGCACATCAACAGCTCTTTTGGAAAGGTTCATTCCTATTAAGGAATAAGCAGAATAGAAAAATTCCTTTGCAGATACTTGTTTTGGTGTACATGGACTGTGCAGTTAATTCCCTAAATGGCTGAGCAAGATACTGTGATGGAAGGAGGAGGAGTAGTAGAAGTGCCTCTTTGATGTTCATGTCTTAATCCGGAATTGGTTTTGATTTGATGCTTGGAGTGGCAAGACTAAGCCTATGATTTGCAGAATTGTAAAATCTATATTCTTACTGGACGGTAATAGAAAAAGAAACTAAACAGTGGATCTGCTCTCAGTTGTACATCAAACTAATTCAATTTACATTTTGTGCTGTTTCTGATTCAAACTTGCGAGGGTTATGGGAAAACTGGGCTCTAGAAGAGAATTTGTTGTTGGACACCATTTTTGGATTTAGTTCCAGATCAGATACATTAAAATAAGGGTCTGCATATCATCTGGGAGTCTAAATTCATAGTATAACAGCAGGGCTTGATTCAGTTGCCTAAACATAGTTATCTGGTGCCATTTGAAACTCAGACTTTCCTGCTTTGAGTTCTTCCAGAAAGGCTTGTATTTCCCATGTCTTACGTCACTCTTACAACATTTGTGTATCGTAATAGCTGGAAGGACCAATTTTAGGCAACTGAATTGAATCTGCTGCAAGCACAGTTGCTGGACCCTAAGATATGCTGAGCAGATTGCTAAGAAGTCTCTGGTCTCCACCACTTGTTTTTACTAGCTCTCCATTGCCTGTAGTAGGAACTTGGACATTTACTTTGTATGTAGACACCTAAAACATGTCTGTTCATTCCACGCTGAATTCTACCCTGTGTGGCTGGAGCAGTGCTTAGGGACTCAGTTCAGTTGCCCACACCAAGATGCCCCCTGCCACTGGAGACACTGTGAGCATCTGTGATAGCAATGTGGCTTTTGCACAGATGGCACAGGGCCTAAAGTGTACCCATGCCCTTCTGGAGTGGCAGCTGGATACAAGACAGGCAACTCTAGGCTGTCCCAATGGCAGTAAATAGCTGTTTCTAGGCAAATAAATATTATCTGTGAAGATTGGAATAAAAGGTTAGCAAGAACCTTGAAAAAGTTCCAGAACAGAGCCAGGTTATTAGGATGTTCCAATTCTCCTTTTAAAAATAATCAGTTTTGTTACAAGATTTAGCTAGCTTTCAGATCTATTTTTAAAGGAAGAAAATTAATGCACTAGTATGAATACTTTATAAAGATGCAGTTTTTGTGTTTGTACAAAAAAGAATTCTGAAGACAATCACTCTAACAGGATTTAGCTCCTGGCTCACAAGGTCTGTAACCAGAATGGCACAGGTTCAGTCAGTATCAGGGTTATAGCTGGATTTGGATCAGCAGCACTTACCCACTGCAAAGGATTTAGAATCAGAGTTTTTTAAATGGTGGAATCACTGAGAAACCAGTGATTTATGTGATTTTCTATTCCCCTGTGCTTAAATCGTGGGAAAAGCATGATTTTACTTCAAGGAGGTCCTAAACAGAAGAACTACCTTAGGACCCTAGAGTGGGTTCAGATTTAGACGTTCAAAACTAGTTACCCTGCAATGCACTGGAATGTGGAAAAATGAAAATTCAGGACCTGGCCAATATCTACTGCCATTTTATAACCAATACTTGTTAAGTGTATTTTTAATATTAAAAGATAATGCTGGATTTTTCTAATGGATGTTGCTGATACTGAGCTTGTAGCTTGTGATTATGAAATCATTATATTCAAAAGTTAAACTTTGTTTTGTGTGTGGTATAAATAGACAAGTTTGAAACTGTGTTTTTGTTACTGCCTTAAATTCTGGTCTCATGATTATTTTGTACATGTGGTAAAATTTGCTACCTTGCTCCAAATCATCAAAGCACCAAAGCATATGGTGAAATAAGCATCAGTATCGTGTTACCTAAAATAATAGAAATATATCAAAATTGTATAGTTTTAACCTTGCATGTATTAAAACCCACAGTGTTACATTTGCAATAAAATTTCTACTGATACCAAGATACAATATTTTAATGTTATCAAGCTTAAGGAATGTGCAAAGTACATCCTCTTATCTCTCATTGCTAGGAGAAATGACACTGCTCTAAGATCTCAGAAGGTGATTGCAGGATATCAAGTATGCAAAGACAGGCCAAGTTAAAAAGTCTTCAGAGGTCCCTGCTCTCAGTATGCAACTTCCAGATAAAGTTGAGAGAAATTAAATCCAGTGCTTTCTGTGGATATAAATCCAAATTTCATCTGATGGCAAGTTTCCCATATTGAGTGGTTTTAGCAGCTTTCAGACCTTGGTTCAAGGAGAACTGAAATAATCTGTAAATTATGCTGTAGCTATTATGGCTATTTATTCATATGGTAAAAAGGCAACATTATTCTGTCAGTAGATCTCAGCATCCTAGAAGGCACAGAGAAGACCTTGAAAACAGGAATATATTTTCAGGAAGATTATTAATCTCACTCTCCAAAATAATCAATGGGTTAATTAATAGCCTATTTCAAAAAGTACTAAGATTCTATACTATTGATTGTTTTCGTAATGAAAACAAAGGAAATTCTAAATATCAACAATTTTAGTGCAAATGGCTTCATTAGCATGCAGCAGAGAACATACGCCTACATCGTTGATACCATTTTTCTTGTTTAATCTATGGCAGCTACGCAAACTGGCAGCACTTAACATGATTATGTCAAGATCTCACACAAGTTAGCTCACAGCCAAGGGCTGACATCTAGAGTCAATATGCCAGGGCTAATTATGTTGATGTCAGAAGTTACCTTTTTTTATGCATGTTAAATGTTTCACATAGATTAAAACATGTTTGTGTACTGTGAATTTTACCCAAAAGATTGCACCAAAAGGTCAGCAAGCTTTGATACGACTTAATTACAATATTGTTGATCATGTGTGCCTTGTAATCTGATATTATGATCAAAGTCAAGTGTGGGATTTGGGAAAAAAGTATGTATTATGACTTTTAATTATAAGTTTTGCTGGATGATTATGCCTGGGAGGACTAATACAGTCTGCATGTTAACCTTTGAAAGGAATGCTTCTACTCTGTCCTCTGTACTTTGTTTTCATTAATTCAGAGATGGGAGGTATTATCATACAGTTTTCTGTGAGATTTTGTGTGGTCTGTGGCATGCATATGTCAAGAGGAACATGCACATGTAAAGAGGAACAGAGGTCCCAGAAATCCTCTTCCAGTTTCCAGACTCAGACTTTTAACATTTTTTTATAGAAAAGATATGTTAAGGGTTTCCAGCTCTCTGCTCAGATTTCAAAGTGTTCCCTTACTACTAATGAAAGGCATATTGATTATTTTCCAGTACTCCTGTTCAAATATTAACATGGACACAATTGCTTGGTGCTACAGGTGTATGGCTTAGCTTCTGGGACAAGCATGGATATAAGTGCACCAAAGGATAAACTCCTCCCTCCTTTATCTGATTTTCTTCAACCTTTCTCAAAATTGTGCAACTTTTTGGCTTACCTTTCCCGAGGGACCACCTCTGGGCAAGGTAATCCATAACTTTTCCCTCCTTCTCTATTACCAATATGTTTGCTAGTTTATGAAAATTATAATCATAAGGAGAATTGGTATGAAAAGACAACACGTCCCAATAGTAATCTTCAACTTTTGCTTGATAATATTTTAATTGCGAAGAGGAAATGCAGTTTCTGTATGTTTAAATAGCATAAAATTGCTCATTTGTCCACTTTTTCTTGCTGTCTGCTGCTAGTGAAGTCACCATACTAATTTCTTCTAGGAAAATATCTGCCAGAGTTTGGAGACAGGCATGTTGCCCGTATCTTCTGCTTGTATGTTTTGTATACATGGTGGAGAGAGATATATATAACTGCATACCTTAAATGTATGCAAGGTAACTGGTATTCTGGAATTAGAAATGTCTCTTTTTCTTCAAGTGTAAGATTGATTATCAAACCAGATTAATGAACTGGTTTTTTTTTCTTTTTACAACTGAGAAATCAACTTTTTATCCTCTTTGGATGGATAAATGTGTTGTGGCTCAGTTGAATTCTTTAATCCCTCTTTCCATTACTCTCCCTCCAAGTACATTTCTTCAGTAATGACAGTTCATAGAAAAACTCTCCAGAGGGATATAACATCCTGGCATAAGTATTTCTTTTTGGAAGCAAGTATTCTGAAGAGCTCTCCTTGTTGCCTAATGAACCAAACCCCAAACCTTGTATTTCATTATGGTTATGATTCCTTAACCCACTAGAGTCCCTCATCAAAATGTGGTCTCATTAAGTGAAAGAGGCACTGTGCACCACTCCATTAAAATGTGCTAAGCTAATTTGTTGTCTGACGTGAGATGAAATGAAATATAATTATTTCAGATCTGTTCCTAGTGGACTGTAGCATACATCATAAGCTGGAAAAACATGTAAGACAGTTTGATATTCCTAGTTCTGGGGGCCCCAATCTGAATGAGTATGTAAAGTAATGAGTCTAGAGAGGCATTGTCTTGTTTTGTGTGAGGAGAATAGGAACTTTGTGTTGTTGTCCAGATTGACACTGGACATCTGTAGCTTTGAAAGAAATTTGCTGCAGCTTGCGTTATGCCTGATGTTTGCACATATATCCAGCAGGTGAGGGAGCAAGGAACTTTCTCCAAATACATGCCATGCTTCACAGACTGTGGGCATGAGGGCAGGCTCTAACTTCTTTCCTGTGAGGGTCTGTTTTTTGCACTGTCAGTTGGGAGATCTACAGAATGATTCTTGCACTTTTGCAAATAGAAATATCAGGTGAGCTGCAATGTTCTTTGATATAGTAAACAGGGTATTTGCCCCAAGGAATTTGTGATAAAGATTGGGAAGAGAAAGAAAATACTTGCAACAGAGTGGCAGAGGTGCTTTGGGAATATTTTATAGAGGGAAAATCCAATAAAAATTGGATTTACAAACAGAAATCAAGGCTTTGAGTATGCAATTAAGTACCTAATTTAAACTCAGAATATCTGTAACTGGGGCATGCAAACTTAACTCATAAGTGGGTGTTCAGCTTGCTGTTTATATATAAGCTATCTGAACATACATTTGTAGTGCCTGCATATGCATACAAAGCTTATTGTTGTAGACCCCTATTTCATGCAAAGCAAGTTAGCCTTTGTATTTCCATAAAGTGCTAAAATTTAAAATATTCTTAAATGATTTCTTCGAATGGTATTCTGAAAGGACACGTTGTAAATTACTTTGTGGGTTTCTAGAGGCACTAATGGTAATCACTGAAAGGGCACAAGAGGATGAGATCTTTATACTGAGCTGCTTTCCTTCCTCATCTGGGAAGGTGCTATCCAAGCATCCCACCCAACTGCTAGCATTTTCAATTGAAGGCTTCCACACTTGTGAACCAGTAAGTTGGTTCTGTTGTCCTGTGCTATGTCTCATACTATCAGTATGATAGGGAAGATGACAAGACAGAATATGAAGGGAAGAGATATGGAGAATTAGCATGGTATGTGGTATTAGGCCATTTCCTTTGGACTGCGCCATGCAAGGAGTCAAGAGAACACACTGGGCCTCTCAGTAAAGAATCTGTGAATATGTTGACCTAAGCATCATATGGGTCACTGAAAACTTGAAAAATTCTTGAATATTTTAGCCCATTTAATTCCTAAAATGCCATTTTAAACATTATATACATGGTTGATACAACAGCATAGTGAGTTCCCTTGGGTTTTTTGCTCACTCTGAGAACCAATTTGACTCTTCCTATGACTGGGAACAGTATTCCTATTTGGCTTAAACTCAGAGATTTGCAGGAAAAGAGAAAAGTAGAGAAAGGTTTGTGTAAAGCTACAGGAGGTCTGAATAAAGCTACAGGAGGTCTGAGACCCAAATCCAAAAGTGACATTGCTTGCAATTACATAAACAGTGTTCCCATGCATTTATCCCAGCTATAACCAATAGCTAATAACAAATTATGGAGGCCCAATGTGAATTATGCACAGAGGTTTCTACACAGGAATTTGTGTGAATAAAAATTACTATTACTTCCTTTTCTGTCCAAAGAAAGGAAACAATCGAATTCTTGTGGAGAATATAATTTTCTTCCATTTAGTTTTAAATGGCATTAGCACAGCAATCAGATTTTGAGATGAAAGATAAGTACTTCTGGACCTGGTCTGTAAATGTACAAAACACTAAATAATAAATAGAACAACTCCCTCACCTTTGTATTTCAAAGGGAGTTAGCATTTTGCTGTTTAGGCGGATATATAACTGTTCTCAAACTGCTTTGCCTCCAAGTGACCTATTCCACTATTTTTAAACAGTGTTAAGTAACCTCTGAATGTTAAAACCCCCTAAAATTTAAACATTAAGATTATTTTGAAGAGATTTTGATATCACAATATATTAACACTGTTAATTGATGATCACTTCTGATGGTGTTGTACCTTCCACGGGCACGGGTGAAATTTAAGAGATTATTGTAAATGTGTAACAGTAGGGAGAAAACAGTCTAGCTCTGTCAGAAGAAAAGGATGTGTAATAGCATTAATCCTTAAACTGCATTTGAAAATACACAGGAAAGCCAGTGTCTTGTAATTATAAAAGGCAGCAGTCATGATGTGACAAAGACAACCCCATGTGGTCATCCCCAGCGATTAGAAAAAAGGGAACCAAAAAAATAAGGGCAACAATCCAGTTCTCAGCAGTGGAGGAAACGTCTGCCTGTGTGTAGGGGGCAGGGGAGGCAGCACCGATGGGCACTGCAGGTGTGTGGCTGGGCAGGACAGGTAACAAAGGGTGAGGGTGGGGCACCAGGGAGAGGATGGGAAAGTCTTGGCTCAGGGGTTGCCTTCAGCTGCCTCACACTGCCCCTCTGTAACTTCTGGAGTCTGAATGCTGCATTGTAGACTTCATCTGTCTCCATTTGTAGACAGGAGAAAGATTTCCTTTTTAATCAGGGCATGCTGCAGAAAACCCAGAGGAGATTATTGCTTCTGGTTCATGCTTTTTATTTTCTAACAAAGAAGGCTATCTTGTTATTTTCTCATACTAGGTCAGAGCACGTATACAGCATCTCACATGTCAAGTGGCTTTAATTACCCTTCTAAAAGAGAGTGATTAGAAATAAAGCAAGTAGTGTTAAATCTTTGGACAGACTGCTACTGAGGTTTTCCTGGACTTTCATTGGATGGATTCTTTTGACTGCAGTGAGAATTTGCCTGAGTAAAAAATGAAAAGAGCCTTTGGTTATAGCTTTAATCACTGAATCGAGCTGTAGGAGAAATCAATGCCTCATTCATTTAAATTTGCCATAGTGGAGCCTGCTGTAGGCCTCATGAAACCACTGTCCTGTCTTTGTTACCCGTGCACATCTCAGATGCTGATTTTTTTTCACTGTTTCCTTACAGGTGGATTGTTACTGTTCCAAGTAACTGCAAGATGTGTCAGCAGCTGCTGCTGTTATTGATAAATTGTGCAGCCACTTTGGCTAGGACACACTGAGGTGCCTTTGAGGTAGTGAATAAGAGGATTTAAAGGCAAAGCCCTAGATAGAGTGATGTATGAAGTGCTCAACCTACCTGGGTGTGAATGGTTGTGTTAGGTTGATAGCTGTGCTATAATGTGTTCACAGTAAGGCCTTACTGAAGGAAACACTATGTAGTTTAAAAGGTCTGGGTAAACACTGTATGGCTGCACCCCTCCTCAAACAGACCTTAGGGCAGTGTCTCACCTGCTTCCCTCCCTTTTGGGGGAAAGAATGATTTTTGTTTTTTAAATTTCTCAGGGGACAGTCTGCTCCCAGTGATGTGCCTAATTTTGTCTGTTCCTCCTTCCCTCTGGTTCTTCATTTACTGGGAAGATCTGAGTTTGCTGCCCTTTGTCCTTCTCCCACAGCTAGGGTTAAATACAAGGAAGGCTCGCTCTCCTACTTATTGCCCGGCATACACAGAGCTGTATCACCTCATTGGGATCCTTCCTTCAGCTTTCAAATTTTGGCATGGGCTTTTGCTGCCCTTTCCCTTTTCTGTCACTTGCAAGAGGATGTTTTTTCCTCTGTTTTTATGGGTTTGGATCTGAGGGTAAAAAGTTCAATAAACATTGAAATAAAGACACAGTAAAAGTAAGGAAGGACCCACACACAGAGCCCAAGGATGTACACTCTTTTGGTTATGTACTTAAAAGGCCTTTACATTTCTGTGCAAGAGGGAATGATTGCCTTTGAAGGTATATTCAGGGATATTCACAGAAATGCTTTGTGAATATCAGTGGATGAAGACTTACATTTAAAGTAGTCAATGATAGAAAAAAAACTGACAGAGAAACAACTTTTCAGGGTATGAGTTACAAAAATGCAGTACAGTATGAAAACACTGTCACTGTCTGATTCAGAGGGTGAGCAAGGAGGAAGCAACTAGCACATTGAAAAGGCAAGCATTAAAAGTTAGAAAAGAATATGGTGTCATTTTGCTCGAATACCCAACAGGCTGTTTTGCACTTGGTAAAGCAAAACATTTTGCTGGTATTGTCACATTGTTTTTAGCTGACATTTGGAAGTATGCATCTATGATAAACATGTAGGAGAAATAACCTGTATTGTGATGACAGGAGGTGTGATTAGATCATGAGCAATCCAGATCCCTCAGCAGAGAAACGATATTCACACCAGACTGAGAGATGCAACTAGACAGGTTGTGAAGAGATTAAGGTTTGCATGACACAAAGCTGGGAACTGGTCTCATAGCATGATACAGGCTTATAAAACAGGCTTTCCTCTGTCCATACAGGAACCTTCAAATCAGTCACCCTGAAAGGAGATGATTGTTGAGAATTTAGGCAGGGTGCCTGGCATGCCTGTGGGCTTGTGGCTGACAAATGGCAAAGCAGAGCACTAATGTTAGAGCACATGTGGTAGAGGGAGACCTGGTGGGCTGGAGGTTACAAGGGGCTGCCTAAAACACATAAATACTCAGGATACTCTATTCTGCTGGTAGAAGTCAGTCTGGCTTGTAGACTAATTTAGAGAGAGTTTGCCTTGGAGACATGACAACATGTTCTCAATTCTGCCTGTTTGGCAGACATAACATTGATGTTCTGCTGAGTTGCTGAACAGGTCTTCACCATGATGCGTGATGCTAAGTATCAAAATATTTGTTGCCAGTATTTCTTTGTCATCCCGAATTTAAACATCATCTAATGTCCCCCAGCTTTGTTTCTTTCAATTATGTGGCATTGACTGTTGATAGAAGAGATTGAAAAAAATCAGATAGTCTTTCTTTGCAGAAAAAAAAAAAAGGATTCTCCAGTTTGTAGTTTTGTACACAATTTTTATTTTGCTGAAATTTTAAACTGATATGAAATTTTTGTAGAAGCAGTTTGGTAGAGACTTGGGATTTTCATTGTTCATTTCAGTTGTTTGTCAACTGGTAGAGTAGTTTCCAACAAAAAAGTCTGAATTTTCATCTTTTTCATCTTTCATCACAATTTAATTTTTTTTACTCAAATCCAAAATATCTGCAAGAGAAAAAATACTGCATTCAGTTGAATTAAACATACTTCAGATAGTGAGCAGATTATAAGGTGTTTATAATGTGTGTTTATAATCATAGCAATCTTTTCTCTCTGCAACTATAAGGTCAATTTGCTTTTTAAATTTAGGGTCCTTTGTTATATTTTGGTTGTCATGCCTCCTTACTCCCATCTCCAGATGTCTCAATAATTTGAAATACAGTAGGGATTGCACATCATTCCTACAGGGGACACAGATGAAAGGATCAAGGCTGAAGGGATAACACATGAAAAGAAGCAGAAGGAATTATTATTGCCAAGTCCGACAAGCTTTCAGAGCAGGGTGTCAGAATGGATTGACTTCAATAAAAAAAAAATTGCCCTACTAACAACTGCGTTAAATGTATGAGTAAGAACCTCAGGAATTGGACTATTGTTTGATATTTCCACATTCACTTTGCATGTCAGTCAGCATTAGTGACTGTCTGGGAAGCTGACACTGTCTGAAATAGTTCAGTTGTTAAGTATTGGCAATGATTAACCTTGTTTCGAAGGACCATTTGGGGTGTAGATTGCTGTCTTTATCCTTGGTTTGTGGACTGATAGGTTCTACTGTATCTCATACTTGTTGCAATCCATTTTAAAGTCTGCTTTGAATATGAATACTTTGTGGTAGTGTCACCTTCCCTAACAGCTCTTCAGCATACTTTGTCCTCATGCATAACTTATAAAATTGTGAATGGAAAACATCAGTATTACTGGATGTAGCCTGTGAATATATTTTTGTAGGTCCAACAGCATGTTTGGACTTCTGCTGGAACTGATAGAGTCTGAAATTATTAAAAACTCACTCTTCTATTTTATGTTTCTTAACCCAAGCCAATTCTTATTGATCTTCACTCCAGGACCAGGCAAATCAGTAGGTGGCATGGAAAATTTTGCTCTTTGTTAGTGTGAATACATAACCATAGGGTCTCTAGTCTAGTACAATTGTGTCCTGATAACTGACAATGCAAAAAGATTTCTTTTATAAATTTTTTTCCCCACTCTGCAGGAGCTACAGATTTATTTATAATAATGACATTAAAAGGAGATATTTCCTAAAGACCAAAGATGTAGCTTGAAATAGGACAAGTAATATATATTTCCCTGGCATTGGGGTTTCCCTAGGCTTGAATCAGGTTTGCCAAAGTTGCAAATTACTAAGTAGAATCTTGACTGCCTATAATTTTGATCCCTTTCTCTCTCCAGCATTGCAGCAACCTTTCCTTACATCAGAGACCATGTGGGAGCTTGGCTTCCCAACCTATTCTGTCTCAAGAGGTGGACCCAGGGTTCAGAGTGGCAACCACATCATCACTCTGTTACCTTCTCTGGCAAAGAGAAGGGATGTAACTGATGCCCAGGCCTCAAATGGGTGCTATAACCTTTGCTTTAGCCTGGGGGTGATGAGGAATGTTAGAGCAAGAGCAAACCTTTCACTTCAGGCTTCCAGATCAAAGAGCTGCAAAAGGAATTTAGCTGCACTTTTGTTGTTATATCACAATTTTTCATGGAGCTTACTATGATGGAGCACTTAAGGTGCTGTCATGAAACAGAGTAGTGTGAGTAAACCCCAAATCAGTGCATTAGCTGTGGAAACAAAAGAGCTTTGCAGCCAAAAAATTGCTGTTGAACTTAAAAGAAGCAACAGGCAAGATCCAGAGCCCAGCCACCTAGCAATTTAACTTTGAATTGTAGTCCATCTGTCAGTAGTTGATTCCTATAACTGGCAGGAATCAAGAAAAAATAAAAACTCTGCCCATCATCAAAATACACTGTTCAGCAGACCTTTTTGTGAGTCCAGCCATAAGCACCATTCCTTCCCTCACTGCAGGCTTAATTACATGGGACAAAAGGTATAGTTGGATAATTAGGCAGACCATAAAATAAAGTCTTGTGTGTGCCTTCCTGTTCTTGTTTTCATACCAGGTGGGTCAGTTCACAGATGTGAAATGTCTTTTCAGAAGTCACTTATAATCTGTTTTCTTTCTTTTTGTGGACACCATCACATTCATGCTTTAATTGATACTATTTGAACTATAGATGGATGTTAATTAGGCAATGATTCAAAACCCAAAGGAATTACATGCCCCGGTACCAGCCTGCATTGTAGAGGATGTGTCTTTTCTAGGTGGACTTATCACACCATGCTCATGCTTCACCAGTGCATTAAAGAATAATTTCTGGCTAACTGATAGATGGGGAAAGAAGGGAATGGCAAACTGGAGTTTTGGGAAATATGTCCAAGGAAATGTTTTTCTGGACAGAGGTTTTGGGAAAAAAGCCTAAATTATACCCACTATGATTCAGATTATATAGACACTCAGATGTGCAAGTAGCCAGCTTTGACAGATAAGAACAGAAATTGTAATTTGTTTTATATAGGAACTTTATTTCAAACATAAGTCTGATTTATTATTTAAGAATCAAACACCTTGACATGCTGCCTCACATCCTTTCTTTTACAGTAGTGCCATATTTTTTCTGCTGATATTGCAACAGTTGAATTTCTTAGTTCTTCAACACAGTTTGAAAAAGAGTTTGCAAAAATACTGGAAGACACCCATCTGGTTTTCCTCTTTATCTGTCTGTCTCTTCCACTAACACCTTTTAATATTTTTTTCTGGAGCAGGTGATGGGACTTGAATGTTGTAACTAGGCCTGGCTCAACTTAAAGGACTGTAGGGAATTAGGGACCCCTATTGGAAGCCTCATGTCCTAGCCATGTTTTAAATGTTGCATCCATACAGGTCAGAAAAGCTTTTACCTTTTCAAATTGTGCTTTAAAGGTTCCTGTATTAATTCAGACATAGTCAGATACCACTTTGGTTTAGCTCACATAGAAGGTAGAATCCCAGTAAGGCTGCAACTTTGGATGTAATTGGAGGAGACAAAATTTCAACAGATTTCAATAGCTTCTTGGTAGTTTGTGTCTTTACCAGTTTTATCTGCTTGACAAGAACACTGAGAAAAACAGTATGGAGTTTGGCTTGAGGAATACATCCTTTATTTTTCTTGAAAGCCCAGAAAAATCTGAAATGGATGTCCTTGAATAAAACAGGTATGAGAACTAAGAGGAAGCTTAGTGAGCAAATGGTGTGGAATATGATTTTCTAATTTTCTTGGGATTTCAAAATACTTCAGAATGAGAGGGGATGGACCTAGGTTTCTCAGGATCACATTATGGAGATGCTTTAGCAAACAAAAGACTCCAAACCACTCAGCCTTCAGTATATTATCTCCTTTCTTTCCCTAATAAATCTTTCAGTGTTATGAAAGTCACATACCTACATTTAAGATGTTATTATGGTGTTACTTGTTTTCTCACAGCAAATGAACTCTACTTTCATCTTGCAATGTGCCAAATGTAGCTTTGAGATTTTAAAATGTAATTAAAAGTGACTGTGTTTTCATTGATAGTCATGGTGCACATTTGAGAGGCAGCAAAAAGGTAGAAAAACATAGTAGAAATAAGTATGCCTTCAATAGTTATTATTTTTTATAGTATAGAATGTGTTTAGAGGATAGTATATGTGAAGATGAGGCTTTCATTTTTTAAAATCTAAAACTTGGGTAATCTGTTACAGTTGTATATAGTGTCCGAGACAAATTCTGTCTGGAGCACACCAAATGAACTGGCATATTTACAGGGTGGAGCTGTTCTGAGAACGTGCTGCAAAGTGAGCTTTACATATCACAGGAAATCACAATTCAGAACCTGTGATTACTGTTTAACTATGATGGGAGAGTAAAATGAACAACAACAACAAAAAAGTAAAAAAGAAGGAGAATGTGACTACCTGTTTCTGGCTAATGGCTTGCAGTCTCTGAGGAAAGGAGCACACAGGAGCTTCCTACTCCAAGGGAAGCCAGGCTGGAAGGAAAGGCTGGACAGAACCCAGGTACCATGTGAGCTTTGTTTTCCAAGTGAGCAAGCAGCTCTGGAGACAGGATAGGGGTGATGAGGTATCCCGCAGTGAGCACTGCAGGACAGTGGGCAGCTGGCCTCTTCAGTGCCTCCCCTGGAGTGGCCCACCCTCTGTGAGAAACTTGGCTGAAAAGGCTGAAATGAGGTCAATCTCTCATTTTTCCACATCCTCTGGTTCTACCTGTGAATTTACTTAGTTATTTTAACTGCAACCCCAACAGAGAGGGAGGATACCCTCTTATTGCCTGGACATGGGAGGTAAGAAAGGGGCTGGATGGCTCTTCCCTCCATAGCACTCTGGGCACTTTCCTTAACCCCACAAGGCCTGCTTTATTTCACCAACCCAAGTGCCACAGACCTATCTGTTAGTGGGGAGTGACAGCTCTCACTCGATCTGCAATAGCATTCACTGCTGCTCTGATAAGCAGATTGGATCTCAAATGAACTTGAAACACAAGATGACAGTTTGGGAAATGTAAAATTGAAATATGAATGGGTTATATGCTACTGCATGTGTGGGGGAAGAAAACGTGATAACTGAGCAGTTTAAATAGCAGGGTTCCCCTCTGTTTCTTTTCTTCCTAGTGCTTGTGGTAAATTATGGGCTTAGTACTCAGACTCCAGTGCATATTTTACCACCTTGTTTCATAAGTCTGAATACAGCATTTAGTGGGAGGACAGCCTGTAATTATGTTGTAAGTTATCAAACAAACTGCAGATGTATAAATGTGAGGGTAGGCTTAACTACTTTGTTTTGAAAGGGAACTTTAATATTAAACAAATGTGTACTTATTGGAAATGGCAGTGTTGAAAGCCTGCATTGTGAATCTGACTTAATAAACCTAATCTTTCCCTAAAGCTCTGTATATTATGGAGAAGTAATAAGATATCTTGACTAACTAAAATATTTTCCTTCATCTTTGAAAAAGAACCCTACTTCTAAAAGTAATTAATTGTTTGATTTAAAGCATCCCATGTACATGACCAGATTTTTAATATTACCTTACAGATATGATAGATTGCAATAATGAGGCAAGTATATGAACAGTGTGTAGTTAGAAGACATAATTTAAATGTTTGTGGGCATTTAGAGAGAGGAAAAGTAATACATATTTGCATCTGTTTTCAGAAATCCTTCCTGAAAGAATCAAGCTTTGACAAACAGAACTAGATATGAACCTCCAACAAAAATTGCATTTGAACCTAGGGCAAATATTTAATATTTCTCATGAGCTGTGCTTTGTATTTCTTCACTTTTTAATGCCTTCCTTTTCATTGTTTTTTTCTGCTCACCCAGGACAGAACAGAAATGTCACAAGAAATAGACAATTTTAGAATAAGTCTAATTCATCTTAAAGATATGCCCTGAACATTATTGTTCAACCCACTTTTATAAGTACAATAGGTTTGGATTATTCATTCACACACAAGTGAATGTGGGTATAATGGGCATTTCTGTTGGCCAACATGAACTACTCTCAAACCTTTTCAAAGTTTTCCCGTTTTTTATTTCTAAATAAGAACAAGCTGCTGGTATTGGTACTGTATGGGATATGTGCTACGAGGATAAAGTGTTGTCAGTTGTCCCACAAAGGTGTTAGTTTAAGTGAGCTGTTAAAAAAATTGATCCCTTCTGATTATCTGAATAATGATGATAGAAAGTCCATACAACTTATTTGATGTGGAGAAATTTGCATTTACTGTCAGCTGGGACAAGCAGGAATCAGCATGAACTATTCTGAGTTGGTGATCTGGCTTTGAAACCCATGTCATTACTGTTCCAGTGGATTTGTTAATAATTGGCTACACATGTCTAAGAAGTAAGGAAGCAGAAGGTGAAGATAAGTAGTGAAGAAGCAGTGTGCTGTTCACAGTACTGAGGAACAGAAGGAGGGACTGAGAGAGGAAAGAAGTGGAGCAGGGAAATGGGAGCCTTGTAATTCACATGATTCTTGGTGGGAAGATTGTCTAGAGACCAGGGGTGGTGACAGATGGACTCAGGGAGTTCATTCACCGCTTGTAGTTGAAGTATTTGCTTTCTGTTGCAGTTTGACCTTTCATCTGAATATGTCAACTCACCTGCTGTGGAACCAGCAGCCAGTGCTTGCGTGGTCCATAAGGATATGAATATTTTTTGCTGGATCAGGCACTTTGTACATCATCTAATACCTAAGGCATAAAAATTGTCATTACAGCCATCTGCAATTTTTAGCAAAGGTTAATGCCTTTAAAGGAATTTTCTTTTTTGGTTAATCCATCCTAAAGCAAGTAATGTGACTAAAATTTCTTGACGGAATATTTCCAATGCCATTAAAGGGCCATAATAAGCCATGAGAAAGTGCTCTCATATTTTCTTCTTTTTCTGTTAGAGAACAGAGATTTACAAAGAACCCGGTTAACTTGAGAATTAATGAATGTACTAATTGTTTACAAGAGCAAAGAGCCAAGAACTTGCTGCAACAGGAAAAACAAGTTATGGGGAGAAGACTTGCATTGCTTAACACTTTGAAAAGTATCTCTATAAACTGGCCCTTTCTCAAGAGACCAAACAACTGCTCTCGGGAGATCAAGTAACTACTTTATTCATGCTGAATTCAGCAAAAAAAGTGTTCTAGTAGACATAACCTGACTGCTTTCATGGTTAGATCAAGTTTTACCTTCAGGGCCTGCAGCTCTGGGAGTACACATTAGGTTTTCCAACAACACAAAAAAAATTTTCTACAAAGGTCTCAAACCTTCTCAAAAACCTTTGAAAATCCCTTTTCCGGTGGGTGAGTGTGATAGCTCAGAGAACATACTTGAAGGCACGGTATAATGGAGAAGAAAGAGTATCTGGGCCTGTGCTGTGTGAGTGTTAAAGACAGACTGTTAATACAAGAGGATACAGAAATCTCAGCATGTAAGATCCAATCCCACTGTAATTTGTGAGTTATATGTGCACTATAACTCTTCTGGGTCTTAGGTTGAATTTGAGCGGCTGAAACATTCAGAGACAATAACCACTACATTTCTTTAAATAAATACAGCTCCTATTGCTTTCAATATAAGAAAAGAACAAACCAGAAAAAATATTTTCTTTTAAAAACTAGCTCATGTTAATTTTGAGCTTAATTATGCTTATTCAGTTAACTCCTACGTAATTTAATAGCAAAGCTTCAACAGTTAAATTCAGGCACTGTATTGGGTCTTGGGTACCTGGTACTGATCCTATATGCTTTACTGAACAAAAGTCATAAAAGTCATCTGATCAACAGGCACAGCAAGTGTATATGTTTTTAATCTAGTCCATTTGCCAGATAACAGGATTTGCATTAATACTCAAAGGAAAGCCTAAGCTAAATGTCTTTATATCAGATTTGAGGTAGCAATTCTTAGGGTGTGCACGTTGAGTGTTATGATAATTTGTGTGGTAGTTGTTAACTTAATAAAGCTTTTGTGGATTTTGGATCAGAACTCTTTGCTTCAGTAAGTTTTTGTAATTGACTGAAAGGTAGATATCATTCTTGTCAAGAGTCCCATGGAAGAGCAGGAAGATCAGTTTGCTGCTTGTGTGAAAATGTGTCACTCCTAAGAAGATCTGCTCTACATTATTATTTGTTTTTAACTGAAAGCAGAGACCTCAGCTCTGGAAACAATCACAAAATATGCTGAGTTGAAAGAGACCCACAAGGATTATCAAGTCCATCTCCTGGCCCTGTACAGGACCATCCCCAAGACTCACACCATGTCCCTGAGAGCATTGTCCAAATGCTTCTTGTACTCTGACAGCCTTGGCGCAGTGAGTACTTCCCTGGGGAGCCTGTTCCACTGCACAACCACCCTCTGGGTGAAAACTCTTTTTCTAATATCCAATTTAAACCTCTTCTGGCACAACTTCAGGCCATTTCCTTGGATCCTGTCACTGTTCACCACAGAGATCCTTCCTCTGCCCCTCCTCTTCCCCTCATGAAGAAGATGAAGATTGCAATGAAGTCTCCCTTCAATCTCCTCCAGGCTGAACAGACCAAGTGACCTCAGACACTCCTCATGTGACTTCCCCTCCAGACCCTTCACCATCCTTGTTGCCCTCCTTTGGATGCTCTCTAACAGCTTAATGTCTTATATTGGGGCACCCAAAGCTGCGCACATTATTCAAGGTGAGGCCACCCCAGCTCAGAGCAGAGCAGGACAATCCCCTCCCTTGCCTGGCTGGTGATGCTGTTCCTGATGCCCCACAGGACACAGGTGGCCCTCCTGGCTGCCAGGGCACTGCTGAGTCGTGTTCAACTTGCCATCAACCAGGACCCCCAGGTCCCTTTCCATAATGGTGCTTTCCAGCCGCTCATTCCCCAGTCTGTCCTTATATCCAGGGCTGCCCCATCCCAGGTTCAGAATCTGACACTGTCTCTTGTTGAACTTCATAATGGTTGGTGATTGTGCTGTTCTATAATTAGTCAAGGTCTCTCTTTGTGCTAAGTGCTGTTCATGATCATGACATGACACAAATATTTTTTCAAGTTATCTTCTGATCAAAACCCCTGGTTTAGTATTAAAACTCTTCAATAATTTTAAGAGATGCTATAAAACCACATATACTACAAATTTTCATGACAGAGAACATTTTAATACCATTTTTTAGCATAGGAAAAATGAAAATGAAGGTCCCTTGAAATGGCCTCTTATTTTAGTGGTATGTGCACAATAATTTGGAAGAAATTAAAAGTACTACTGTATCCTTTGTTTCACTAATAGCATTCATTTATTGTGCTTTTTTGCTTTTATTTAAGAAGATTTAGTGAAATGAGGAGCAGGACTAAAGAAAGTAGGACTAGAGAAAGTAGGAATTTTTTTTTGTCTAGAGTACAAATTAAGGACCAAAATGTATTACAAATATGAATTAATCAGTGACAATCTAATTGAATCAGGATGTCTCTGGATGCTTGAGACTGGCGACAGCTGCTCCGTTAACATATATTTCTAGCTCTGTAGATACTGAGACACAAAAGAGGAAATTTACAATCCATGAATCCCTCAATGGAAACAACAAAATTGCATTGATACTTTTAACCTCTTTCCCAGTAATCGTGGAGATATTTCCCATAAGGCCAACTTTCAGTATGAAACTTCTAGTAGTGAAAGTCATCCACACATGCCCTCAGTCTCTATAGGTAATAGGCCAATAACAAGCAGATGCAATCACAGCCACCAACAGAGACAAGCTCCACTACTAGCAGCATAATGAAGAAGCAAACTTGATGAACATAACAAGTGTGCTCCTCAGAAAAACACAAATTCCTTCCTATGAGAAAAGGAAAAACAAAGAAGGCTGAACAAATGAGGAGTTTTGTTGAAGTATTTGCATTACAGATTAAGAGGCTGTATTTATTATTAATCTATGCCACAATAACTGTAAGTAGCATAGAAGTGAGCTCTAAGTGTGAAAGTCCAATTGTGTCTGTACTTTCTAGCATTCACCACCATCATTGTTCTTGAAGGGGCAGGGAGAGACGATATTGCAGAAATTATAATTGGAGAATCTGTCTCTGTGGGCCAGGACAGTCTGATTCCGCTCAGAGGTCTGCAGGGCACAGCAACCAGTGTATTGAAAACTGCTACTGATGCACCAAATAAGCATTTTTTAAAGTCAAAAGTATGTCAGTCACTCTGATGACTCGGCAGCCACCCAACAACCAGTAACTAGAAATGTATGGATCAGCATTTGAGAGAAGTTTATGAAATGAAGTTTTATTAGCTCTTCAGAGAAATTCATCATGCCACAATATTTTTCTTATTTACTTTTCTTGAGAAAGTAAGTATTTTGATAAGATCCAAGAAGAAATTGAACCCGCAATCTTCCATAGCTGAATGACAGTGGTTTTGAAATTCATAATATTCCTCAGATACAGTACTGCTCCTGTTGTAACTAGTCTCTAGAAACAGCTTTCTAGTGAGAGAAACACAATATCATTCCACATAGATTGTGTAGTAAACAGACCTCATTTTGTATTAATGTAAAATTAATTGAATTTATTGGAAATTTGGTCTTGGTTCTACCTCTCTGAAACCATGGAAAGGTTTACTTATCCTTTTAGCTCCTTCAGGTGCCAGAGATTTTAGTATTAATTATTTACACCATTTGTATGTACAAAACTCAAAAGGAGCTTCTTAGTAGCTTTATGAAAATCCAGTAGAAGAAACTGAAAATTCACCTGAGTTTTTGCAGTTATGCCATTCAAATTTATATATTACAAAGATTTCCTGTTTCAAAGGAATTCTAGTAAAGGTCTGGTCAAGCAGAGGCAATAAGTGTTGGAAAATTGTCCAACCTATTGCTTTCTCTGTACAGTCTATGATAGAATCAGAATGGTTTGAACTGGAAAGAACCTTAAAGGTCATCTTGCTACAGCCCCACTAACATGGACTGGGATGCCACCTACTAGATCAGGTTGCTCAGAGCCATGTCCAATCTTGTGTTAGGCTCTTTTTTTCTCCAAGACTGCAAGAAGTTCTAAAGTTTGTAAATAGTTCACAATCAGTAATTACTTGAACCAAGTGAACACATTTTTCTATTTATAAAATGTTCGATATAAGGCTGTCCCATGCTTATCTTTCCTTCATATCCTAGAATAATCAATTAAAAATGTAATCTTTTCATTCTGGAAAAATCCTCTGTAGAAGTTGGATATTGGCTGTGAGACTGTTACATCTGACCTATTAGTCAATTACAATTGATTTGGAAATTGGCATGCTGCACACATTTTTGCCTGTACAACTTCTCTTCATGATGACTTACAGAAGAAAGGCACAAAAAATAAAGACACAAAATTATGTAAAAAATAAAAAGGAAAGAAATAATTTTGTGTATGTGTGTCTGCGTCCACCCAAGTGATTCTGTAAGAAATAGGGCAAAATTTCAAGTTTTCAAAAATATAAAGAGGGAGAATCATGTACCATGTACTATAACTCAGATTGTGTGTGTCTTGAGGTTTGAATTTTCTGTGGGCATAGAAAGGTCACAGAACTTAATGCTTGATCAAAAACTTGATCAAATACTAATCCCCTATTTGTTTTTAGTTTTGTCCATCAATTTCCACATGATTTGCATGATTTTTACTGACATTTGCTTTTCTGACTCCTTTGGCTTTTTTAAAATTCCAGCTGACACATAATATTTTGCACATTAACATGTGCTGTAGATCCAGTTCTGTACAGTGCTCTCAAACTAAAGAAAGCTCATATGATCCCCTGCACCATTCCTGAAACCATCAGCACCTTGTTGTATTAGGTGCTTGTGGTCTGTCAGGCAAGTTGTGTTTTAAAAGAAAAGAAAAGCGCCTCATAAAAACACACACAGTTGATCTTTACAACTATTTTTAGTTTGTGTCAATCTTCTATGGCCCGGGGCAACAGAGGCAAAATGCCAGCCTTGGCAATCTTTTCAGACACTCTAATATGCCAAGTTCTGGCAGCAGCACATTTTTATCAGAATTGTTTTCCAGCCTCAGTAAACTGCTTCAAATGCTGGTGTGCCTGTTATGGATATGACATCCATGGAGACCACAATGATTGCAATCAAAAAGTAGCAGAGAAAATAGAAGGAGTTAGTGTCAGTTCTGATTCTCACTATCCCTTTCATCATGACAATAAATTAATACAGCTCAGCTTCTGCTCTGGTAAGCCTTTTCCATAAGAACAAGGTATTAGAATCCTAGTGCTTAACATTCACAGTGAAATATTCTGGTGTTACAAATGTAGTGGAAGTGTAGTATGAAATGCAAAAAAGTATGTCTGTGCAATGTCATGATAAGAATGTACATGTACAGAGCAGTCAAGAAATTTGAAGTAGTGATTCTCACAGGAATTTTAACTTAGTCTTCTTCTACCTTGCAGAGAATTTTCTAACACTTTGGCAGCTATTTCTAGGTCTACTTGCCGTGTGGATGTCATATTTATCCTGGAAATCATAACTTTGATTTGTTTGACATTTTGATGAGTGCAAATTTCTTAACATAATGTCACAAAAATATTATTTTAAGGGATTTTTTTTTTCCTTTTTAAGAGTGAGTGCTTTCCATCCTTTAAAAATGTAAACATGTAAAAAGAAAATACAGTAAATTCTGATGTGTAATATGGTAAAGAAAATTGCATGGTGTTGAAGTTTTTCGATAACTAGTTGACCATGTAATCAATAGCTTAACAATATCCATGTTTATGATCAGAAGTGCTGAACAGACAAGGAAATTGTTTTGATTATATTATATGCATTGCAACACTTCCCAGGATGCCAGGATGCATTTTCTATGTGTTTAATATCCAATGCAATACCCAGAGACTCCTTTTTGACTTTACAGAATTGGATCAGTACCTGAAGCCTTGACCTTATAGTACCTTAAGTATACTTGTAATCCATTTGCATTGGAGCATTGAGTCAGGATTGTTATAAATATCCTGCTCTACAAAGGCCAATAGATGTTCTAGAATGTGTTGTTTTTTATGTGTTAATGCATTTGTTTCTTATCTGCTACTTCCAAACTCAGTCAAGTATGAAATCTTCTCCTTTGACTATATACATACAGCATTTGGAACTTGCCAAATAACTCTTTTCTGGACTAAGCAGTATGCAGAAAATGACAAGGACATTTTCCTTAAAGTACAAAAGGCAGCTTTTAATGAAAAATAGCCACATTTTACTTTATTCATCATGAAAGGTGGTAAACTGCAGACTGAGCACAAAAATGAAAAATATCAGTTCAGACGATATTTTTGCTTCTGAAAAACAAAAAAGAAACTCTCAAAATAGGATTTGGCACAAAATTGCCTCTATGCTTATATTTACTCTTCAGTTTGCTATAAAAATATGACCTTTTCAATATTTTCTCCTTGGGAGGAGGCTCTTATCTTGAGTTTCCTTTCCAGAGGAGATTAGTGCATTAATTCTCTTGCATCCTCTCCCTAAAAGAAGCCAATAGCAGGACCAAACATGATTTCTTTCTTAACTAAACAGTATGGTACCCATGTCATCACCTGGACTCAGAGAAAAATAAGTCTACTCTTTGCTCTCCAAGACAATAGTCTCAATGAAGAACAAAGAAGTTTACCACAAAGCCTACACCAATACCCTGTAAAGCATAGATGTTTAATTTCACAAGTGAGGGTTGGCCACCACATATTTTTGGACTATTTCTCCAGGGATCATTAGAGAAGACATAGTGTTCTTTACTCATAGTTCCAAGTGTCAGTTGTTGTTGGACACTCTTGTTTCTGCAAGATGAATAGGCTGTTCAGTGAGATTCTGCTTTAATAGGTTGGCTCTCCTACCCTGAAGGAGGACAACCTGATGCTGTGCAATCATGCAAAGTACTTCCGTAGCAATAAAATACAGGGTAAACCCATGCATGTTTTTGCCCCTCTAGCCTACACCCCTAACTCCTATCGCCCTGTATGAAACCAAATGGAGATAGTGAAATACTAATACACTGTGATATACCTCTTAAGCTGCTGAAGGGCTCATGCAGGTGAGAAAGGTTTTTTCCATATATTCTGTAGAGGCAGGACAGAAAATCATCTTTGTTAGTCTTTGCTGGGAATCTCCTGTACGGTCTCAGATGTTGCTTGCTAGTAGGTGACCTAATTTATGGTAACACAACACTTATGACAACATTGTTGAAACTGGTACATCCGTTGTATACTTGCTATCTATCCTGGAAAGCTAATATTTGAGTAAATTAGTTCTGACAGATGAAATGTGTTCTGTGGAAAGGTGTTGTTTCTCGGCTTTGCAGTTAGAACTGGAATCATTTGGCATTTTTCAAATCTGCTTTTAAGATGCAGGTATGACTCTTGTAGTCATAATCCTTTGTCAAATACATCAACTTAAAAAAAATTCTGTTTGACCTTAAAGACAGAATTAGGACTTGATTAATATTCTGTGTATGCTTTTCAGTTCACATTTACAAACCTGGGAATCTAAGAAAATCTTGAAATAGAGTTTTCATAAGAAAATCTTCCAGCAAATAAAAACAGATCATAGAAGGAATAGATGTTTTTACTGTCAGAATCTTCTCATTTATAAAATACCTTTGAAGTCGACTAATGGTGAACAGAAATGAAAATATGTGTCAGTTATCCTGATGTGAAATACAAGAAAGCAAGCTTTATGGAGAAATTCTCTGTAGCACTTCAGACTGGGGACACAGGACAGCCTTCCTCTTTGTCCTGGTTTAACCAAGCCCCACACAACCACTTGCTTACACCCCTTGCCCCAGTGGGAAGGGCAGAGAATTGGAATGGTAAGCTGAGACAACTCATGGGTTGAGATAAAGACAGTTTAATAGGTAAGACAAAAGCTGCACACAGAAGCAAAGCAATACCAGGAATTAATTCACAATTTCATCACTTTCTGGACAGGCAGATTTTCAACTGTGTCCAGGAAAACAGGGGTCCATCATGTATCTTCACTCTCCAGCAATTTACAGCTCAAGGACCTCCTGTGGCTGAGGTTGCAGAATGATACTGGTATGATACATGGACAGAGGTAGGACAAGCCAGGGGGCTTAATCTTCCTGATGGATAATAGGAATGATGACCAATTGAACAAAAATATGACTTCAAAACTATTGATTTCCTATGCAATGAGATTTAATATAATGAAAATTCTGAAATTCACATTGTCACTGATCTTATATATGCCAAAGATAAATATACTAACAACAGTTACAGAGACCTTCCTTAAGCAATCTATTTTTGAAAAGAAGAAAAGCACAATAATTTTATATTTAACCAACAGAACACTCCAAAATTAATTGCTTTTGTTTCTTTCCATTGGTTGTCTCTCTAGCATATCAAGCTGACTGTCCTTTTGTATTCTATGTTGATGATAGTACTACAGTAAGGCTGTCCTCCTGCCAACACAGCGCACAGTTAGGAGAAATCTGGAACATGGAAATGTCAGCTCCTGGCTTGGCTATTAAAAGTAATTACTCTCTGGTAAAACCCAAATGTTGCAGAATGTTTTATAGACTGAAATCAACACCTTCACTGTGTAATACTCCATTTAAATATTAATTAAGGTCCATTTTTATAAAAATTTTCATCTGAGATGATACTGGCAAGTGTTATACTGCAAACCTATCCGGTTTCTGGGGAATAAAATTTCTAACACCTTGGCAGTGGAAAGGGTCTTTGTTGATGGGTACTTTTGAAGAATTAGCCTACATGTCCTTGAAAAAAGAGCTAATCAAATGAGAAACAAGTAAATATTTGGAAAAAAAGAATACACAAAATATCCTCTAGTTTATTTCATTATTCTGCCTTTCAGTTACTAGGATAATTACGGGAGAGAAACATTTTCATGTTCTTTTGCAAGTAGAAGGCAAGTTTGGTTTGGAAGATGCTAATTTTTTGCATAAATGAGAAAATCCAAACACTGATACACTGAAAGCTTTCTTGACACTGGCTTAGTAGTGTTCAAGTGTGTACAGACATGCAATGATTTTATATATCATGTTTAATTTCTTACCTGAGTTAGTACCCACAATCTTTTCCACAGTCAAGACTTGGGAATTTGCCATCTTCAGTAAAACATGCAAAGATCTAATGCTTTCCATGCTTGTGATACTCATTTTCCTTGAAGGTCTGCAATATTTCATGGAAAATCAGTCCATAGTTGTGTGAAAAGGTTGAAAGCCTTATGGTGAGCCAAGGTATACATCTTCCCATTGCAGAGCTGACATATTTTCTTCCGCCAGAAAGTGCAGTAGTCTCTGTCTTACAGAATGCTTTTGATTGCTCTAAGTGTTGGTACAGCAGGCTAAGTTTTCTCTGAGGCAGCACTGACTGCTGAAACATCATCAAACCTTTACATGCAAACAAAAAATACTCTTAGCATCTTTTGCCAGAACCATCTGCAAGTAGAAAATTGCTAATGTTCAAGAGCCGGCAGGAGAACTCAACTTCTGCATTTTTCTAGGCACTTATTCCTGGGAAAAAGAGTTGTTCTTCTGATGGAAGAACCCATATTTGAATGTCTTTCTGAAGTTGTGAGACCCTTTTGGGTTCCCCAGCACCTGTCTGATCTGGGCATTTGGCAGCAGCTCAGTTCCTGGAGGTTGGGGAATGGCAATCAATTCTAATTATTGGCTGATTCTGTAAATATGCACTTGGTCCTGGAGGATCTGAGCTTCTGCCAGAAATTATGAGTGCTTAGTAGTCCCCTGGCTAGTGTAGACACTTGTAGCTACTAATTAGCAGTAGCTTTTTGCTTCCCTGCTCTGTGGAGAATGGAACTGCTGCTAAATATCAGTCCTCCTAAGGCAGTTGTGCTACATTCAGATTATGCTAGCCCATGGCCAGCATGAAGAAAAGGTTGGTCCTTCCGATTCCCCCAGCATTGCCTGCTTGTTGTGCTGGCACTTTTTGATTGTGTGATGGCTTACACCAAAACTAACCTTCCAGAAATCAGATATCAGTAAACTGGTGTGACTCATTTCATGTCTCCATTTAGTGTAAGAGCTGATGAAAAGGAGGAAATTGCAATCTGAGGCCATGGGAAAGAGGATCCTTCTTTTTGACAGCAGGGGAACCTTGGATTGGCTTAAACCGTCATGAAATGAGCCAATGAGCCCTTCAGACATTTTGATCACCTCTGAATAATTTCTAAGCTCTCAAGGGGCAAAAGACTCACAATTCCAGAGCACAGTTGGGGAAGAGAAAGGAACAAATGTGATGTGATGAAAACAAACAATGCAAGAGTAGGTCAGCATGCATGGGTGGTTTAACATCTCTTTAAGACTCACTTGTGGACCTACTGTGAACCTTAGACTATTTTCCCTTCTGCAAACTAACTCCCAGCAACCTTTTAAACTAAGCTGGTGGATCAGCTACATGCATTCCTCACTCTTGCCAGCCACTTTCCAGTGATGCCATATCTCTCATTCTTGAATACATTCCTCTTCAACCAACTGGTGATTTGTATTAAGGAATTACTACAGGATTTGTTGCTGGTACAAAGTAACCCGATTTTCACTCTATTTGTGCCAAGAGTGCATGCTTACAGCAGTTTGGCAGAGCAAAATGGACTATTCCAACAGCAGGAGATTTTTTTTCTAGTGGAATATTTCTATAAACATGGGATTTTGGCTTGATGTTTTTTCAGTCATTACTGGAAAGAGTTAAAGTGTCTTATCTCTTCCATTTGTCTGCAATGTCTGACTTTGTATAGAACATCTGTCATTTGGTTAGTCTTTATTACCATTCATGTTGAAGCAATGATGAATTGCTGTTTCAATGTCTTCATCAGATTGCACAGATATGTTCTTTGAGCATCTACTCATTTATCCTCAAAGGACTATCTGGATGGTTTAATTGATACAGCACAATGGCATGTGTCAATCTACTAGCCAGCCATTCCTTAATCTCTCACTCCTTTTAATGTGGCTTCAGAGAACACGACATAATGAATGAGTAATAACTACCATATCTCCTGACTATATAGATGTATTGATTGAATCACTGTGTGTCTATTAGGGATTCTGGATCTTTCACTGAGTTAAGAAAGCAACATGCTTCTCTTTTTAAAAATATTTAAAACATTTTTTAGCATTTACTAAAAAATTCTGGATGATTTATGCAACTGTTGCTGAAGGCATGCCTGGTTTTTAATGAATTTCACTGGATTTGTGCTTATATACTTTTCTTTTTTGTGTCATATAGTCCTACTGTATGGCATATTTGTTGGATGCAACTTCTCTTACAGGCTTTTGCCTAACCTTTAACACATGGGGATCACAGTAATTCTTTTTGATAGAAGCTTAGTTTCAGTTTCAAGAAGTAATAGTTAAGCCATAATTTAATCTTTTTTCTGTTTTAAAAATTAGTTTTGGTATGAAATAAGAAACTTATATTTCAGTATCACATCAGAATGAGGGGCTGGATGTCAATCAGGCTCAGCTAACAGGAGCTATTTGTGTTCTTCAGAAAGTCTGTATATGTAAGAAGAGATTAGTCTTACAGCTAGTAGCCAGCAGAGAGTTGAAAGTAACACTAAGCTGAATTTTGTATATATGTTTATGCAGTACTCCTGAAAGCATGAAATATGTGTCTCTTCAGCACAGCAGTATAAATAGCCTTTTCCCCCCATGTATTCCCCAGTCAGACTTCCCTCTAGTTGGCTTCTGTTATCTTTGTTGTAGCTTCTATCATGTTTTGCCTTCACCTAACATGC
>WBNO01014618.1:0-12295 GCA_013400575.1 Peucedramus taeniatus | reverse complement strand
GGTCAGTTTGTCACCCACTCGTGGAGCTTTATTCCCGTTTCCTGGCTGGATTAACTCTGGAACAAATCAAAACTGCACTCAGAGAAATCCAAACCATCCCTGGGAGCAGTTGAAGGAATATCCCAGATGTGAGACTCTGCTTATTCTATTTTCAATCACCATCAGTGCTGGCGGTTGAAAAAAAATTGAATATTTAATATTTATATTTAAATAATTTTAATATTTAAAAATTCAGATTTGAAATTTAAAATTTCAAATATGTCTGAATATTTTTTTGAAAAGTGAGGAGGAACTTTCAAACCAAGTTTAATAGTTTAATTTCTCCTGGGATTGATTCCTGTGATGTGGAATTAAAAAAATATCAGAGCTCAGAGCCATTCTGGGGAGATGTAAGAATTAAAACCCACCTGCCCCAGCAGGATTGGGGTAAATCCTTCACCCCTGCCTGTTGTTTGCAAACCCCAGAGCCTTTCTCACCCCAGCTCTTCCTCTGATTATTTCCATCCATCCCAGTTTTCCAATTTGCTCCCGAGAACCATTCCATGGAAATACCCAGTGCAGTTACAGCCTATTAAATATGGACTTTTTAAAGGGCATTAAAAAAGGCCACATCTCGATCCCACTGCCTTTGTCAACAGGAAAATTCAGTGTGCAGTGGGATTTTTATGGCCACATTAAATATGAGATGCACAGACCCTCAAATAAAATATTAATATTTTTAATATTAATAATATCAGATTTTTTTTATAACATCTAAAGGATACACATGGTAATTTGTTTAATTAAACATAAATTAACTGTAAAAGCTGCTGTTGAATTTGGGATAATTTTGGCATTTAAGAACTGTCACATTTGACTTAGAATAAAAAGCAGATGTGAAAAAAATCAAGAAATTTGGTAAATCATGAAATAAATTCATTCTTTAACTTGATTTTCACCCAATTTTTGTCTCAATCGCTGTGAGTTGGAATAAATCCTTAAACAAAATCAGTCAAAAGAAGCTTTGAATGTAACATAAATTCCCTGCAGGTTTTTAGGAGTAAATTTGTGCAGAGTTTTCCTGATTTCAGAGGGAAAACTCCCTCTGTGTTCCACAGAAAGGCAGAAATCCTCTTCCAAAATAAAACAAAGGTGGAAAATGTCCATTTTGGAGAATCCCACTCCCAGATTGATGCATCCTGATGCTTTTATTCCTTAAATCTATTTGTTCTGATGATGTCATAAACGTCTCCCCAAAGGGCTGAGGTATTTAATAAAAGGGTTTTATTTCCTGTTGGATGAGGATGTAGAGGAGTTTTATTGGGATTCTGAGCCTTGTAAAAATCCCAGCTTTTTCCAGACGACTTCTGATCCATCTGGGGGGCCTCTGTTGATGCGATTTTGTAAAAAATTTGGGCTTCCCCACCAACCCTGATACAAGAATTGTGCAATAAACACAATTTAATGCTAGTCTATTACATAAAACCACCATAATTAATGTGCAATTAATGCACTGTGGAGTTGTTTCATAAATTAATATTCAGATTTCCCCAACCCCACATGGAATAAAAAAGAAAAGCTGTTCCTGCTGCACACAAAATGTGTGAAGCAAATAGGAACCACATTTCAAATTTAGAGGCCATATTTCCTGGAGATCTCCATATGTCTCCTTAATTCCTCTCATGTTTCCACGATTATTTGCATTTCTTTCCTCTTCTTTTTTGTCTCAGAACTGGTCCCAGTTCAGCTCTTGTAAAGCCAGAGACAAAACTGAGCTGTTGGCAAATTTTCATATAATTTTAATATAATTTTCAGTTTTTTGTTGGATTTCCAGCTGTTCATTTGGGATTTTTCTCCGTTTTGTAGAGAAAGAGATGCTGCAAAAAGAAAATTAAATATGGAAGTGGTTTAGCTCCTTGTGCAGAGATTCATGAAGCCAATTTAGGATTAATTGATGAGATTTAAGTATTGGAAGTGCAAAAAAATTTCTAAAAATCTCCTCCTTTATTTTCACTGCCAGAGCCTGGAGTGACAGAATGAGGGGGAATGCTTTCCCACTGCCAGGGGGAAGGTTAGGATGGGATACTGGGGAGAAATTCCCAATTGTGACGTTGATGAAGGGCTGGGATGGAATTCCCAGAGAAGCTCTGGATGCCCCTGGATCCATGGAATTGTCCAAGGCCACCTTGGATGAGGTTGGACGAGGCTGGACGAGGTTGGATGAGGTTGGATGAGGCTGGATGAGGTTGGATGAGGTTGGATGAGGCTGGACAAGGCTGGACGAGGTTGGATGATATTGAATGAGGTTGGATGAGTTTGGATGAGGTTGGATAGGTTGGACGAGGTTGGATGAGGTTGGATAGGTTGGATGAGGTTGGATAAGGCTGGATGAGGGTGGACGAGGCTGGATGACGTCGGATGAGGGTGGATGAGGTTGGATGAGGTTGGACAAGGTCGGATGAGGCTGGATGAGGTTGGATGAGGCTGGACAAGGTTGGATGATGTTGGATGAGGCTGAACGAGGTTGAATGAGATTGGACGAGGTTGGATGAGGCTGGATGAGGTTGGATGAGGCTGGATGAGGGTGGATGAGGCTGGGTGAGGTTGGATGAGGCTGGAAGAGGCTGGGTGAGGTTGGATGAGGGTGGATGAGGCTGGATGAGGCTAGACAAGGTTGGGTGAGGTTGGATGAGGTTGGATGAGGTTGGATGAGGTTGGACGAGGCTGGATGAGGCTTGGAGCAGCCTGGGACAGTGGAAGGTGGAACTAGATGATCCTCGAGGTCCTTCCCAACCCAAACCATCCCATCATTCTTTGGAATTCCCTGCTTTTTTCCCCAAACATGGGAATAGCCAATCCTGCATTTCCCAATAATGCTGGGCTCACCAGAACCTGGGATTGTGTCTGCCAGGAATTCTTTGGGTGTTGGAAGCTCTGAACTCCTCTCCAAGGAGAATCCACCCTCTGGTTGAGCAGCAGAGGCAATTCCTGGCCCCCAAAATAAAAGTGGAATTTCAACAACACAACAGAGAAAAACTAAAAACCACTCCCCACCTGTAACCTTTAAATATAGGAATAAAAATAGGAAAAAAAACCCTAAATTATTAGGTTTTGGTATCCAGGTTTAGTAGGACTGATCTGTCCTTCACTGAAGTTAAAATCCAAGACAAAAATTCCTGTATTGCAGGGGTGGATCTGGATTTAAGGTCCGTTCCACCCCAAATCCTCCATGATTTTATGATTATTCTGTGACAGAGATGTTTTTGTTTTTTTTTTTTTTTTTTGTGTGTCAGGTCTTAGCTACAATAAATTTACTGGGGAATATTAATTTTGGAAAGTTCAGAGGCAGAAGGGAACCAGCAACAAGAATAAACCACAGAAGGAGGAAAAGCCAAGGAAGAGAATGTAAAATACAAAATTAAAAACAATTAATGTGTGCACCACATCTTTCCTCCGTTCCTTTGTGTTGCTTCCAGCTCAGGCCCACCCAGAAGAGTCTAAATATTGATTAATGCCTCATTCCTAAAAATAGGATGAGCTGCAAAGAGATTTCCATCCTGCCAGGCCTGGTTCTAGCACAAGGCACAGGAAAACTCATTGGATCAGAGGTGATCAGCCTGAAATCTGCTTTTAAAAACAATTTAAATGAGAATGTGAAACAGCGTGAAACAACACGCTGGGGTTCTGTTCCTGGAGCCAGATTTTCAGTGCAGAAAGTGGGAAAGGTGCAAATCCAGCCTGGCTGGGAGATTAAAATCTGGGACCTTGCTGGGATGTTGGAATATGCTTTGAACTCTTCCCATACTCATTTTCTCCCTTCCACAAGGACAGTCACCACCAAGGCAATGGATAATTACAGGATTGGGATAATTAGAGGATTTAAGAACTGTCACACTCAACTTAGACGGAATAAAAAGCTGAGATGAAAAAAAAATCATCAAGAAATTTGGTGGCTCATTAAAGGAATTCATTCTTTAACTTGATTTTCCCCCAATTTTTGTCTCAATCGCTGTGAGTTGGAATAAATCCTTAAACAAAATCAGTCAAAAGAAGCTTTGAATGTAACATAAATTCCCTGCAGGTTTTTAGGAGTAAATTTGTGCAGAGTTTTCCTGATTTCAGAGGGAAAACTCCCTCTGTGAATCTCAGAAAGGCAGAAATCCCTTTCCAAAAACAAAATAAAGGTGGAAAATTTCTCAATTGTCACAAACCATTGGTGTTTCAAGGCACTGAAGAAGGGGAAGAAAAAGTGGGAGAAGAAAGGGGGAGGGGGCAGGGAGAGGATATTTGGTCTGGTGTTAATTAAAAGCAGCTGATGACATGGACTGATTTGTCTGAGGCACTTCTGAGCTGTACCCGGTGCTGTTTACACTTGACAGCTGGACATTCTTTCCTGCCTGCATTGTTTGAACTCTGGCCAACAGCACAATCATCAAATCTCTCTGAGAGTGGGTTTGGAATACAAAACTGACCTTTTTTTCCTCCCAGACAAAAAGAGAGGTAGGCAAGGGATAACTCGAAGTTCCATCAGAGAGGTTGGGATTTATTAGGTTGTGCATTCTGTGTTGCAAAACAGAGCCTCTGGTCATTTTTTGGGCTGGTTATTAAGAGGTTTTGTTTCCTCACATCTGCTGACAAGAAGAAATCGGGGTCCTCTGGCCTTTTCCTCCCTGAAGATGGCTGGTTTGGGGAGGGAATAAACCAGAGCATCCCTGGATTCCTGCCCTGGGAGTGGGATGCAGAGGGGATCACTGGGCTCCAGGGATTCCTCTGAACTGGATTATTAAAAAAATAAAAATAATAAATTAAGGAAAGGGTTAAATATGAGATCTCTGAGCCCAGCTCTCAGTCTGTCATCAGCTGAGAAGCTGGAAAATCTTTGTCAAAGCCAAACATGTCCTGGACACTCTGGAGGTTCTTTCTAAACCCCCTCTTCAACCTCCAAAATCGACAGCTCGTTACAAATTGAAACGCTTGCCTAAAAAGGAGGGGAAAAGAAAATTATCTTTGTCTCCTGCCTGAAGTTTGAACAAAACCACAGAGCTGATCTGACCCAGATATCTGCAGCTGGACGAGCCTGCAGGGCTTTGCTTGCCAGCTTTGCTCCGATGATGCTGCTGTTACTCACTAGGGCTGGAGTGCTGATGCTTTTTGTTTTCTAGGCTGGAGCTGGGGCTGAAATCACACACAGAATAAACAGGAAGGATATATTTAGCTCCTGCAGCTTGCTGGTAGTGGGAAATCTTTACTTTAAAGTCCTGCAGTAGTCTCAAAAAATTTACACAGCTCTCAGGGTTACCCTGGAGCTGGAGGAATTGTCCTGCAGTGGTGCCTCCACTGCACTTCTTGTTTTATGTGGAGATTGAGTTGAGTCACCAGCTTTTGTTGACTTATTAATTTAAATCTAGGAATAAACAACCTATAACCTTTAAATATTGGAATAAAAAGAGGAAAAATCCCCTAAATTCTTAGGTTTTGTTAGCCAGGTTTAGTAGGGCTGATCTGTCCTTCACTGAAGTTAAAATCCAAGACAAAAATTCCTGTATTGAATATCTGAGTGCCTTCCTCCTCTAGCCTTTTTCTGGGAAGACAGACAGCCAAAGATATGGAAAACCACATTGCACAAGCCCAAATGCATCCCAGCAATGTCCCAGCAATGCTGGGAAGGCACCGAGGCAGAGCAGAGCAGAGTCCCTGCCCCACAGACCTTCTCGTGGAATTTTCAAAATTGCTCATTCATCAGCTTAAGTGAAATTAAGTGGAGTTTTCCCCTAATTTACTTTCAGTTTAGACCAAGGAAAAATGTCCACAAATTTCACTCCCACTTGAAAGTAGCAATTTTTTCTATTATTCAGTCAAGGTGAGATTCTTGATGAGGATGAATCAGATTTCTCTGAGGTAAAAGTTTGTCAGTTCTCATGGATCTCCTATCTTGGTCTCATTTTCCTCAGAGCCTCCAAAAAAAAGCCTCTGGGGAAGATTCGCTGATGGAGCACCTGGGAGGCTCCACATGTGCTGTGAAGGATGATTTACATGGAGCACAAGGACTGGGATCTTTTCCAAGCTGGATATCTCCTGGTGCCATCCATAAATTTCTGTTTTGTTTCTGTCAGAGTTGTCCTGATCCATCTGTAAATTTCCCACCCAAGAGATTTGGATTTCTTTCTCTCCTTTTTCCCCCTTTCTCTTCAAGTGGACATCTCCAGGGTTGGGGGCTCCAAACCTCCCTGGGCAGCCCCTGCCAATGCCTGACCATGGAGAAATTCTTCTTGTCCTTTTTAATCCCTTCTAGTTTGCCTTCAACTCCACCAACTGATTCTCCCTCTTTTCCTCAGGAGGGAAATCAGGAATATTTTAGAACTAAACCACAATAAATTAACACTAATTCAGAACCGTTCTTCCTCCATGAAGAACAAATCCAAGGTCAACAAACAGCCCCAATTCCATGGTGCCAGCAGGCCCCATGTGCCATTCCAGCTGGGAATCTCATCCATGTAAGGCAGTGTGGATTCCCACCACAGTTATGCCCTGAGCAGGTGGGCTCGATGAGCAATGGGATGAGTCAATCCATGTGGGGTTCAAGGGGATTCCCTGGACAGCACTGAATCATCCAGCACCAATCCCAGGAAATCATTCCCATCATTGGGAACAAACAGTTGAGGCAGCAAAGGGAGGATTTGGGCTCAGCATTCATCTCTTGGGCCACTGTTGAGTCACTGGATTGGAGGAGTGTCACAGCTGGATGTGCTCAGACAGGCGAGGAATAAAAACCAGGGTCAGTTCCCAGCTCGGGATATTTGTTTGGAGTTGCTGGTTGTGTTTGTGTTCACACAGTCAGCAGGGCTGGCCTGGCTTAGCAGCACCTCTGATGGGACACTCAGGGACAGGACCTTGTTAGCAGGGAAACAAGGGCTGGGAGAAGCTCTGGGGAGGTCATGGTTAGTCATGGAATTCACAGAATTCCCAGAATCACTGGGTTGGAAGAGCCCTTCAAGACCATCGAGTCCAACCCAGCTCCAACAGCTCAACTCAACCCTGGCACCCAGTGCCACATCCAGGCTTTGTTAAACACACCCAGGGATGGTGACTCCAGCACCTCCCCGGGCAGAACATTCCAGAACTTTATCCCCCTTTCTGCAAAACACTTCCTCCTCATATCCAACCTCTATTTCCCTTGGTGCAGCTTGAGGAATGGTTTGGGATGGAAAGGATCTAAAAGACCACCTGGTTCCATGGCAGGGACACCTTCCATTGTCCCAGGCTGCTCCAACCTGGCCTTGGGCACTGCCAGGGATCCAGGGGCAGCCACAGCTGCTCTGGGAATTCCATCCCAGCCCCTGCCCACCCTCCCAGGGAACAATTCCTGCCCAATATCCCATCCAATCCTGCCCTCTGGCAGTTTAAAACCATTCCCCCTTATCCTGTCCCTGTTTATCCCTATAAAAAACCCCTCTCCCTACTTTTATAACCCTCTTAAGGAAGGAGCTCTGTGTTCTTCCCAGAGCCTTCTCCTCTCCAGGTGAACAGCCCCAGCTCTCCCAGTCCATAAATTTATATCTCAAACCAGTTAGTCCAACTCAGCTTGGTTTGTTTCCTGCATTTTCCCAGCAAGGAGGGTGAAAACAAGGAGAGAAATTTATGAATTTTATGACTCCCAGTGTCCCACACAGGGAAAGATGTGGCCTGGGCCAGTGCAGGGACACTTTTGGTGGCCAAATTCCCGCCTCAGCTCCACAGGGATTGCTCAGAGTGGGCTTCAAATCCATGGGATGTACTGGGCTCCCAGTACTGGGGTTTAGTGGATGTTTCCTGGGAATGCCATAATTTGTTCATTCCCCAGGATCGATGATCAAAGGCCTGCTTGGAAAACCCGGCCTAACCAGGCTAACTCAGGGGATTTGCCCTTTTTTCCCTGGTTTTCTGCTCCTCACATCAATAAACTCACTTTAGGCTGAGCTGAACTACCCAGCCCAAACCAGAAATGTTTTGGGGTTTTGTGTTTAATTTTATTAAATCAGCTCTTTAGGCCTTTGCCAGTTTACACCAGTGAGGATGTGGTGTGAGCCCTCTAAGAACTTGCTTGCTCCTAAATGCAAACACATTTCCTGCTAAAACCTCACAATCTGAGGGAAAAACTCACACAGAATCCCTAAAATCTCCTGGTTCGTCCCAGAAAACCAAGGTTTAAAGATGGAATATGAAGAAATCATATTTTTAGCTGAGTTAAAATTCTGTGTTCCCTGTTTTTAAGAGTATTAGATCAACATCTGCTAGTTTTGCTCCAGTCATCATTTCCAGCAGAATATTTATTGTTTCAGGGGTTTTATACCTCATAAAACTTTTATAAAGTTGAGGAAAAACCTGATTTTTCAGGCCTCGGTGCTGTTGTATTTTTATATGCAACAAACACAAAAGAGAATCACAGCTGTCATGGGTTTTATTATTTTTAAGAAGAGGAAGAACTGCAAATACAATCTGAAATCAAATATTTAACCATTAATTTTACACAAAAGATCTGGGCAACCCTTACCAAATATCTGTCAATTGACCTGATTTTGCTTCCATGGCAACATTAAATATCCAGCTTTTCCTTAAGGGGATTTGCTGGGTGTTACACTGGGAAATAACTTTTAATTTAGGCTTTTTTGATTTTTTTTTTTAATTTTTATGTTGAAAAAGTCTTAGAAGAGAGTTTGGCTTTGGTGGGAAGCACCATCCACTGGGGATAGAAGAGGAAAGCAGCAGGGGGAGAGGGAATAAAAAGAAATCTGAGAGGAAAAACCAAACAGAAGCCAGGAATTTCCAGCTCCTGTGCGTGTCCATCTATTTTTATCCCAGAAGGAAGCTGTGTTTTCTTTCCCTCTGCTCCCCTCCTGCTCTGGGATTTCCAGGATCCATCCCAGCACCTGAATTTTCCCAGAGCCTGATGTGTTCTGCCTCTAAGGGAGGACAAATTTGGCAGCTGCTTCATTGGAAGCAGAACAGGAGCAAAGCCGGATATTCCAGACTTCCAGGGGCACCAGAGGGATGGAATTTATTCCTTTTTCCTCAGGATTTTGCTGGCAGGGCTGGCTGCTTGCTTTTGGATATTCAGACAGAAGGAAGAGTTGTTTTTTTCCCTTTTTTTGGATCATGAGTGTATCCTTTCTCCTCACACTCCTGTTGTTCCTGTTGTAATTTGGAGAAAACATCTCTTTTCCCCTCTTTTTTTCTTTCTTGAGGCTGTGAGACAAAGGAAAACTTGGCTGGAGAAAAATGTCCTGAAAAGGGAAAGAAAGCAGAGGCTGAGGCACCAAAACAGGACTTCCAAATATTTTCCATTTGCAGAGCAGCAGAGCCAGGAAAAGCCACATCCCAACCTCTCTGAGGCAAATGGGATGAAGGATCCATGTCAGGAATCCAAACTCATCAGTCTTCCTCTCATAATTATGGTCATTAATTATCTAATTTTATATTGATATTGAATTTCCATGGGCTGGATCCCCTCTGTCCAAGCTCAGATCAAAGAGATGTTCCTTGCTCAATATTTAATGCCAACACAAGGCATAATGACCATTCTAGACTGAAAACTGGTTCTAAGTCTAAGTCTAGACTGCTCAGAAAAGTGGTTTTTCACAGAAGAATTAAGAGTGCTTAAAAAAAAAATTTGGTGCTGCAGCCCCAGATGATTCAATGGCAAAGAGAAAATCGCCGCTAATTTTGGCATCAGGATCTCTAAATTTAGGATGAAATGCTGGAAAAATAAAAATCATTGGAATCAAAATTGTAAAAGAAAAAAGAAAAAGGTCTTTGGAGATTGAACTTAGGAGGAAATGAAACAAAAAGAGCAAAACACAAAAGAAAGAAATTCAAAATGGGAAAGTTTGAGGAAAAAGCTCCTTCAAATTGGGGTGGTCAAGGCCAAGTGAGGAGAAATCCACAGGAATTGTCCATAAAATGCAGAATTTCCATCAGAACTTTTCTATCAGCAGTGGTTCCCTAAAGAGCCAATAAATTGCTGCAAGCACACCGGTAGGAATTTGTGATCCCAAAGGAAAAAGAATTCCTGAGGAAAAGAGCAAATTCCAGTCACTGCCCCTGTCCAACACCAAGGGACCAGAAATCACCTGGTGTCTTTTGTCCCTTAATTCATTCCATTCAGTTCATAATGATGGACTCTCAGAGAATAATCCCATTTCTCTTAAAAAATGGGATTTAGGATCATGCCCAGAGTGAAGCCAGGGCTGCTGAGGTGGGGAATGGCTCTGGATGTCAAAGGATGAACAATAATCTCTTCACAGGGGCAGTTCCCAGATGTTGGGGAATTACTGGATGCAGCTGTTCCCTGCAGCAGGACACCTTCCTATCTTTTATTTTATTTCTCCTTTAGGTCACTGTTCTAACTGAAGAAGGACATGGAGGACATTGTCTCCATTCCTCCAAAAAAAGCTTTTCAGAGTGTTTCTTCCTTGTGGGGATTTTTGAAGCGATTTTGAATAAGATGGGACCTCTGAGTTACTCTAGATGATGCAGTTTATTTTTCTTATCTTCTACATGGGCAGGAAGGGTGAGTTCAGCTCACATCTTCACTGCATGGCTCAGAAGGTCACAAGAATTTTAATTACAAGACCTTTTAAGGATTTATTAATCAATAAAACACTGCCTATAAGGATATTTATGGTTTTGACCCAATCCTTAGACATTTCATCTTACAGACCCATGTTACAGTGGGAGCTTTCTCAGCCAGTCATGCTCTGACACACAAACTTGCAGTGCTGCATCCCAAACTCCTTGTTCACCTCTGGAATTACTTTAATTTTTATATCTTAAACTCTAAAACTCTAAACTTTCCTTTACTCAGCCCAACATGTCTCTGCTTTAAACCACAAATCCACATTCTCCCTTCTAGCACCTGAGTTTGGGAGCCTTTTCCAAGGTCTCAGATCAAATCCTGGGTTTAATTCTAAGCTTTGCCTTACAGGCCCAAAGTTCTGAGAGTTCCCTGCATTTCAGATTCCAACACTTCCTGCTTGAATAAGGTATTTGAAAGAGTAAATTGTGGAATATCCTGAGTGGGAGGAATTATGGAATCCAAGCCCAGACCCCCAACAATCCCACCCTGTCCATCCCTGGCAGCTCTGGCCAAAGGCTCCTGGAGCTCTGGCAGCCTCGGGGCCGTGCCCATTCCCTGGGGAGCCTGGGCAGTGCCAGCACCCTCTGGGGAAGAACCTTTCCCTAAAACCCACCCTAAATCCCTCCTGGGCCAGCTCCAGCCAGGATCCTGTCCTTGTCCCAGAGTAGAGATCAGAGTTGTCCCTCTGAGGAGCTGCAGACTGAAAACTGAATCCCATTTCCCAGGAGAAATGAGCTCCTGTCCAGAGGGGCTGTGGATTCCAGCCTCACTCCAAGGGCACTGCAATTTTGTCCCTGAGAGGTTTGGTGGGACAAAATGCCTGGGAGGTCCCTCAGAGGGTGAGGGTGGGAGGGGAAGGTGGTGCCACAGGTCAGGAGGGGCTCCCAGATGTTCCTGATCTAGTTCTTTCCTCAGTGAATTCACTCCCACACTCACTTCCCTGTAGGTGACACTGGTGGCAGCTCCAGGTTTGCCTGGAAACTCTGTGAACCCAGGAGCTCTTCTCAACAGCCTCATTCCACAGAATTCCTGCTGCAGGATCAGTGCAGGTCCCTCTGTCCTGCAGGAGACACTTCAGAGAATCCCAGAATGGTTTGGGTTGGGAGGAACCTTAAATCCCACCCAGTGCCACCCCTGCCACGGCAGGGACACCTTCCACTGTCCCAGGCTGCTCCAGCCCCAGTGTCCAACCTGGCCTTGGGCACTGCCAGGGATCCAGGGGCAGCCACAGCTGCTCTGGCAATTCCATCTCAGCCCCTGCCCACCCTCCCAGGGAGGAATTTCTTCCCAAAATCCCATCCAAACCCGCTCTCTGGCAGTTTGAAACCATTTCCCTTTTTTGGCACTCCGGTTCCTGGTGCAGAATCCCTCTCTGGCTTCTTTGGAACCCTTCATCCCCTGGAAAGTTCTCTGAGGTCTCCACACATCCTTCTCTTCTCCGAGGCTTCCAGAGCTCCAGGAGGGTTTGGACAACACTCCCAGGAATGCCCAGGGTGGGATTTTTGGAGGGGGTCTGTGCAGGGCCAGGGCTTGGACTGGATGATCCTTGTGAATTCTTCCCACTCAGGACATTCCCAGATTCCATTCATGAATTAATTTCTTAATTTACTTGCTCCTTAGGGCAAAAAAATTTTTTTTTTTTGTTTATTTTTTCCCTTGCTCTCTGCCTTGATAATGGGGCTGAAGATAAGAGCAGAGGAGCAT